>CAKAOH010022204.1:0-28749 GCA_916701665.1 Sebastiscus tertius
AGTTCATCTTCTTCAAGGGTTTCCATTCTCAGAAAGAGGAGGAGACGAGAAGTTGCTGAGCTCTGTCAACTTTCTGTCTGAAGATCTCTGTCATACAACTGATTTATCTCTTTTCTTCCTCCACATCCCTCCTTCCTCCTTCTCTCTGGTGACAACTTCCTTTCAGTAGGAGTGACTGAACTTTTCCCTCCATTTCACCTCCCCTTCCCCTATCTTTCATTCTTCTAAACAATGATAATTTAATTTAAGAAAGTAAAATGCTGTGTTTTAAGTTGTTTCTTGAAGTCACTCACAGAATCTGACAGTCGGATATGCAGTGGTAGTGTGTTCCATTGTTTTGGAGAATAAAGGCGTTAAAGGCTGCTTCAGCAAGTTATTTTTAAGTCCTTGGAACTGTTAATAGTCTAGAGTCTGATGATCATAGTGCCCAATCTGGAGTTTATTATGACAGACATTCTGCTATGTATGATGGTGCCATATCAATAAGAGCTTTAAAATAATAATTTTTTAAAAAACTGATCCTGTAGGATACAGGCAGCCAATGTGGAGAGGCCAACACTGGAGTGAAATGTTCTCTTCTTCTTTTTGTTTGTACTCTATCTGCTGGATTTTGTATTTTATTGGGGGAGGACCCCAAAAGCACCACCCCAAATTTATACCATTTTTTTTGCCTGTGATGTTTCCAGGCTTTTAATTGAAAAGACTGATCTTCTTGTGTTACCGATGTGCACACAGGTCTACTTGGGTCACTAACATAGCTTTGTCTTGACTTATTGACATATTGTCTTATAAAGATGACTTTCATATTCTGTTTACTGACGGGGGGGAAATCCATTGAATATTTGTCGCTGTCCATTGACGGGGGGTTCTGAATTGAAGTTGCCGTGGCATATTGTGAAGTGCGGGAAGGGCCTTAAGTAATGTTAAGTGCCTCTGGGCATTTGGCCAGCTTATGTCTTTTCTCTTTCCTGGATCTTGATTTCGGTACAACAGTTGTAACGTGGGCACAATCTGAAGATTTGCACGCAATAGACAAATATGCAGTTCTGTTTTTATTGGTGTTTATTTGTAGAGGAATCAAACAAGGAGTTGCGAGCCCACGGCCACAGGGTGAATGTGAGTGTGGATGTGGAAGTGCTTGTGTTGGGCGACCGGAAGTGATTAATGGTAGTCAGTGTGTAGGAGCGTTAGAAACGTATAAAATGCATGCACCCGTTCTTCTAGGGTGGATGCCATCGTTCCAGAAGAAAGAGCTGCTTGTCAAAATTTTTTTAAAAGTCAAGAAGTTATTGTATATTGTACATACATGATGCAAATACACATTATCTGCATGTAAAAATGATCTTACAAAGGTCACTGTACCCAGACCTTTACACCGGTTATTCAATTTCGCACCAAAGTGACCAAATACATTTTTCTGTCTAATTTCAGCCAACATGCAGCGTCTCTCTACATTATGTTGGCATCACAGGAGCCAGGCTGCAGTATCTTAAGTGTAACAATGTGCTTCATAGATTTTCTAAACCAGGGGTAAAAAAAGGCATAGATCATAGGGTTAAGACAGGAGTTGAAATAGAACAAAAATATTACAAAGGCAGCAGATGAGACATTGAGCAAGGTGTCCTGGCCTGTAAGTGTGACACAAAAATATGGGCAGAAGCATATCAGAAACACGACAATAACAACACCAAGAGTCCTGGCTGCTTTCAATTCAGATTTGTTAGCAGTTACTCTCCCTGAATACTGGAGAGTCACAGTTGCAATATGAGACCGCATGGCACGAGCCTGAGTCACAGCCACCACAAATACTCTCATATACAGAACTATGATGACAGTGACAGGACCAATAAAGGACAAAAAAAAATCTACACGTCCAGCAATGTAGTTAATGACAACAACACACTCTCCAGAGCAGGAATTATACCTGCCAGGTTGTTCCAGGTTATCCTTCAGTATCACAGTGTTACAGAAAGCAGAAAATATCCAACACAGACAAACAGACAACGTAACTGTTTTCTGTGTGACTTTAGTGGGATAATGTAGGGGATCACAAATAGCCACGTAGCGGTCAACAGATATGAGCACCATGGTTCCTACAGAGGCAGAGGTAATAACATAGTCTATAACATAATACACAACACACATGAGGTCACCGAGGAACCAGCAGCCATCTATTAGCACAATTTGAAAGCACATAATGAAGCCCATGAAGAAATCTGAGACAGCCAGAGAGAGGAGGAGGAGGTTGGTAGGGGTCTGGAGCTGCCTGGAGAGATAAGAGAGCAACATGGTTATGATTATCTGTAGCATCAATTGTCATATCAGCAGATAAAATCCACAACTGAAACATCATTGCTTTACAGTCTGAGATGTGGTCATTTTTATTCTGTTTCATGAACCATTCCTTTCTGGACAGCTACCAGTTATATAAATTGATGAAATATTTGACTACTTGAAGTGAGAGATGGAGATGATGACCAGCAGGTTGAGAGTCACAGTGAGCAGAGAGATGGAGGACAGTAAAATGTAAATGAGCATGGATACAGAGTGAGGACGCATGGTCCTCCTGCAGGAGGAGTTGAGGAGTTGTGGAAAGCAGAGTTCATCTTCTTCAAGGGTTTCCATTCTCAGAAAGAGGAGGAGAGGAGGAGACGAGAAGCTGCTGAGCTCTGTCAGCTTTCTGTCTGAAGCTCTCTGTCATACAACTGATTTATCTCTTTTCTTCCTCCACATCCCTCCTTCCTCTTTCTCTCTGGTGACAACTTTCTTTCAGTAGGAGTGACTTAACTTCTCCCTTCTGTAATTACTTTTTCATCTATCTTTATTAGGCCTTTCCCTGTATTTCACCTCCTCTTCCCCTATATTCCTGTCTTATAAAGAATGACAATTTCCATGTTGGAGTACAGCCTCTGGTTACTATTATGCCATGATCTTGGTCAAAATATTGATGTATAGATATGTTAAAATGTATTATAATAAAGAGGTTTAACTTGTTATGTGTTCTGTCATGTGTCATTGAACTCAAGCCCTGTACCCCTCACTGTTCCCCAGTCACCTGCCCCTGCAGTTGTCACTGATTCTCTATTGGCCCACCTCAATAGTCGTTTCTGATCCCTTGTCGTGAACCCCTAAAAATGTTTCTGATCTCCAGTTCGCCACATGCTGTGGTCTCTAGCTAGCTTTCCTTGCCAGGCTGCCCCTGCACCTACGGGCCCCCACTTTTTCCAACATCCAGGTGGATCCTCAGTCGGTCCCTTGTCCAAACCTCCAGCTGGATGTCCTGGATCAGCCAATGAGGTCTCCCTCTATGAGTCTCACAAGCTTTCCACTGTGCCTGTTTCTGTGACCCTTCTGCAACTTGGTTTTGTCAAAGACTCTACCCTCCAGGGCGGTTCCGTCTGTCCTTAAAGCCAGCCGGCGGAGTTCCTGTGTGGTTCTGTCTGTGCCTCTGGCCTCTCGTTCTCTGTCCTGAGCTGCTCCACCTCGAGCCAACAGAACCACATCATCTGCAAAGAATAGAGAAGCCATTTGAGGTCCACAAACCGGACACTCTCCTTCCCCCTGGCTGCACCTTATGAATACAAATAAATCAACGTTGACTTCTGGCTTCACACGGGACACAAACGCTTGTAAAAACGCTCTCCTGGTAGTCAGGTATTTTTTGACTCGCCCACCTTTCTTTATATTTCCTGGTTCACGATTACGTGAATTACACAAATTAATTTTGTGGGATACATACGAATTACTTTTCATAGATATAGCTACACACCAACCTGAGAGCCCCGCCTGACGATCTGAGGCTGCACTCTGGCTCTTAGGGGTGATATGATCTGGTCTCTTCTTTGTTCAAAGCCAAGCAGCTGCGTTTTGTAGCAGCGAAAGGCGTGAGATGTTTTTTGGCTTAACCCTGAAGACAGTGCATTGCAATTATTTAACCGAGATGAAATGAAAGCATGAATGACCTTCTCCAGATCAGGTCAACAGGTCAAACTCCCATTACTTTCTGAGACAGAATAGAGACAGAATACACCAAGTGAGAGATGGAGGGAAGTGATGAAGACTGAGATGAAGATGACCGCAGACAGCAAAGTGGAGGGGAGGGACTTCAGTCTCTGGAGTCGCTGGAGAGAAGTAGTAGGAGAGATAAATCAGTTGTACAACAGAGAGCTTTGGTGGAAAAGCTGCCAGTAGCTTCTTGCCATTTCTCTATGAAGATGGAGGCACCAGAACAAGCTGAACTCTGCTTTCCACAACTCCTCAACAGTTCCTGCAGGAAACCCATGCCGCTTCAGTCCGACGGCATGCTTGTTCTCATTCTGCTGTCTTTCATTTCTCTGCTCACTGCAGCTCTCAACATGCTGGTCATCATCTCTATCTCCCACTTCAGGCAGAGATAAACTCACTCACCATAAACATATTTTTATCTTGTGCATGTTCTAGCTAATAATGAATCCGTGTTTAATCCTATTTTTTTTTAAATATTCAAACACAATGTTGTGTGACAAAATATTTAAAGCAGGCACTCCAGAATACATTCATTCACATAAGAATGTCTTTGCTACTGCTGCTGTTGCTAACAAGCTATACCATTGATGATAATCTCATAAGTGATGCTATTCTTCCTCTCCAGGCAGCTCCACAGCCCCACCAACCTCCTCCTCCTCTCCCTGGCTGTCTCAGACCTCCTTGTGGGCCTCCTGCTGATGCCGGTTGACATCCTTTTAACAGAGGCTTGCTGGTTCCTGGGTGACCTCATGTGTGCTCTGTATTATGTTGTAGATTTTATCATTACCTCTTCTTCGGTTGGAAATATGGTCCTCATATCAATTGATCGTTATTTGGCTATTTGTGACCCTCTACATTACACCACAAGAGTTACTATGGACAGAACAAAAATCTGTGTTTGCCTGTGTTGGATTTGCTCTATCCTCTATAACAGTCTCATTTTACAGGACTTTTTAAGACAACCTGATTCACAGAATTCCTGCTATGGAGAGTGTGTAGTTGTCCTTAACCTTATCACAGGAAATGTTGACTTTGTCTTCACCTTTATCGGCCCAATTACTGTCATCATAGTTCTGTATATGAGAGTATTTGTGGTGGCTGTGACTCAGGCTCGTGCCATGCGGTCCCACATTGCAGCGGTCACTGTACAGCGTCCAGTGGCTGTAACTGCTAAGAAATCTGAGATGAAAGCAGCCAGGACTCTTGGTATTGTTGTAGTCATGTTTCTCATATGTTTCTGTCCATATTACTCTCCGTCCCTTATAGGTGAAGAAATTGAAGACAGTAGTTCGTCCTCAACATTTGTAGTCTGGTTGCTGTATTTCAACTCCTGTCTTAACCCTGTGATCTATGCCTTTTTTTACCCCTGGTTTAGAAAATCTATTAAACTCATAGTTACCCTTAAAATACTGCAACCTAACTCTTGTGATACTAAAATACTGTAGAGGCAGACTGGTGAGTAAATATCAATAAAGCTTTCTTTGAAGATGGACATGAATCATGCAAAAAATGCAGGGACTGGTGTTTTTCTACTGAGGGCTAAATTCTGAAACCAACATTATATGTGCGTGCTTCAGTTGTTGAAGAGTAATTATGTATTAATCTCTTATAATTAAACTGCATAGGGACTCACAACGACATTTAATGTGTAGGACCTGTTAGACATTAGTTTTTCCTCATTTGCATTGGCTCGATTCTTCAATGAGAATCATGTTTTTCAAAACAATAAGTTGAAATCTCTGAACAATTAGTTTGTTGTTCACAACAGATTAGAATTTCTTTTTTTGCACGTTTTGGCACGTGTGCAAAAGAGTAAGTACAATTGTCTACAATTTGCACAGTAACCACAAAACTAATGAGTTGATTCTCAGTGAAAAAAAAAAGAAAATTCTTTCAGTGTTTGAGCAATCATGACCCATTCAATTATCAAAATGTATATTCCATATCTATGACCCATGCTTGAAGTGGAAAAAAACGAGTGCCGGTACTCCCATTATTCACATGTTGTTCTGTGTATCGGCCGGGATCCGCAATCTCTTGTGACTTATTCCTATTCATTCATTATTTCTTTAAGCATGTTAAACGGCATCATAATCAGCTGTGGTTTTATTGCTATTATTATACTTGGGCTATGCATCTTCTTTACAGTAGTAGGCCTATAATAATCCAATAATATTCCAACTGGAACATTATAGGGTTAAGGTGGTGTATTTGTATATAGTGTTAATACTTAAAGTGCTTTCTGTGTTATTTGTAATATCACTCTATAATATATTATAGGATGTTTATAGGCTAGAATCAACAGCAGCCAGACAGACAAGCAGGTACAGAGGTACAGGTGAGATGTTTGAGCTCTTTATTCAGGTTTTAGGAGCAGAGTCTCAGTCAGGATGCTCCTACATATTATGCAGACACACATTTTCAATTTCTAAAGTGAATAAAAAATACCAGGAGAAATTGGGTTTGGGGGTCCTCCGCCAAGACAATTTGAAGGTTTTTGACTTAAAATTTTGGACCATTATTATTACTTGTTAAATTATTATTATTATTATTGATCACAGCCTTCGTCTGAACATTTAATTCTTCTGGAAATGTTTGTCCTGTAAAATCATGTTCTATAAATCAGAAGAGCAGATTCAGAAAACTTTTAAATAATGTTTCATTAATTATATTTGTTCACAAATACTACACTTGTCGATAAATTACAGCACCTTTGTTCTCACCACCTACTGTTAAAACCCCCCAGAACAAAACAGATATTTGTATGTATTGGTGCCTTCAAATGAAACTCGTATTTACCAGATGGGAAGTTGTGTATACGATATGCTAAGCAACAGCAATATTAATGTTACTGTCGGTGTCTAGAAGCCACAGAGGCTGACAACTTAGCAAGTGGGTAACATAATGTAGTAAATGCAAAGGCATAATGACGGAGGAAAAAGATGAGGCCATTGGGAATATCAACATTTTCCTCAGACCTGTTATAAAATTACGAAAAAACAATATACAACTAAAATTACAATATATTAACTTATTGTGCACTGAAAAGATTACCTTCTATGTTCTTCGCCATTTCTGACAACGTCAACAAACACGTCACAACTCGTGAACTCTGAGCTTTCAGAAACTTTCCACTTACGAGGTTGTGAATACCACATGAGGGGGGGCGTTCATATGGACTCTTCTGGTAAACGCGGTAAACACGACCCCATTTGAAGCACCATAAGAAACATTTCCAGGGTTGACTACCGTGGTGAAAAAGAACATTTTGACCAATCGCAAAAAAAACTATTTTCATCTAGAATGCATTGGCCAGTTTACTGACACAATAACTAGCTTTTGAAGCATGAATGAAGTGTTTTGGGTGAGTTACTACATTTTGCTGACATGCAATAGAGTTGTGATGTCCCATGAAACAGTTTTGAGAATGATGACCTTCACTATGGCCAACATTACTCCTTCTGGATATAGAAGCTCCTGCCATCACCCTTCACCGAAACACTGTGCTCATAATACAAGTTGTATTGTTGTAAACACAGGCCTTAGTTGAAGCAGCTTGATCAGGGATTTAAATACACTGAAGCGCTGTATTCAAGCTAAAGTGAGTGCACTCAAATTATATTTATAATATGTATGCATTCTAGTTATTTCTTACTTATATCAACAGTTTTCCCAAGGTATGACAAATGAGACTAACAAGATGTTACCACAGACATTCACACTGCGATGAGAAATACTGAGATAAATGTGAGAATTGCAAAATGGTTACAAATAAATAGGCTTTCATAACATTTTAAGAAGTTGCTTTATTATATTTGCAGAATAAATAAAGGGTGAAAAATGTCAGTAAACACAGCAGAAATCTCTTTTCTTTAGATTTGTGTCTATTTCCTCAGAATGTTGAGTCAGATATTGACCTAGAAAAAGTTATATGAATACAGTACTGTAATAACAAAATATCTGTTGTTTACAAAACTCCTCATTTAATTTAGTGTGTTATGTTTGTGCCAACATATCCTTCTCATCTCAGGAAGCTTTATGAAGCTACTATTGCTACAATGCCATCATGCATTTGCCAACACCGGGGACATAGACCTCTAAAAAAATCACCATGAGACATGATCCCTCCAAAGTGGCACGACCAACTCCCGGCTCATGAACTATAATGTCCTTCAACTGATTTGCATGACACATTAGATTATTTCCTTGTCTTTAGTTTGCCTTACCAATTTCCTTACATCCCTTTTATGTGTCACCTCATTACTTTACTGAGCTCCTGACCCCATTAATGCTCTGGCAAAGTCTTAGATCAGTCAGCTCAATAAAATGTTTTCAATTTTTTTTGAAAACCTGTAAAAAGGCTTAAATATCACCTGAATTATAATTCTGTTGTATAAGTTTCTTGTATACACTTTCATTGTCTTCTTGCCTCTGCTATGCTTTTTATTGTTTCTTCAATATATATATATATATTTTTTTTTTTTTCTTAAATCACTCTGTAAGATGCTTTAAAATAAACATTTAAACTGATCCTAGTCAAACACGTTCTCATCCCAATTTGTCATAGAATTGAGAATGGGCTGCCTATTCCTATAATAACCATCATATGTATGTGACATATGTATAATATCTTATTTGCTAAACTATTGTTGAATATCTGTAATTTAAAAGATGGGAAACTGACAATAAACAACATATGCTCATTGAGACTGACTCATTCAATCAATCACTATTCCACATTCCTGTCACAAACCATTAAAAGGTATCCCTTTGCCAGTGTCCTCCCATATTTAGGTTGTGTAATTCACTGAATCAACAACATGAAGAAATCATTTATCTGCATAGACAATGACACCTTTTCGTTACCTAACAACATTGCTATATGTGGGCCTCAAACATTTTAAGAGCATTTCTTTGTACACACACACACTCTCTCTACAGTATGTTGGCATCACAGGAGTAAGTCTGCAGTATCTGAAGTGTAACAATGAGCTTAATAGATTTTCTAAACCAGGGGTAAAAGAAGGCATAGATCACAGGGTTAAGACAGGAGTTGAAATAAAACAGCCATATTACAAAGGCATCAGATGAGATATTGAGCAAGGTGTCCTGGCCTGTAAGTGCAACAAAATAATATGGACAGAGACATAATAGAAACACGACAATAACAACACCAAGAGTCCTGGCTGCTTTCATTTCAGATTTGTTAGCAGTTACAGTCACTGAATACTGGAGAGTCACAGCTGCAATATGAGACCGCATGGCACGAGCCTGAGTCACAGCCACCACAAATACTCTCATATACAGAACTATGATGACAGTGACAGGACCAATAAAGGACAAAAAAAGATCTGAAATTCCAGCAGCATAATCAATAACAACCACACACTGTCCAAAGCAGGAGTTATACCTGCCTGGTTGTTTCAGGTTATTCTTAAACCGCACAATATGAAAAACAGCAGAACCCATCCAACACAAGCAAACACTGACTTGAACTCTTTTTTGAGTGATTTTGGTGGGGTAACGGAGAGGATCACAAATAGCCACATAGCGGTCAACTGATATGAGCACCATGGTTCCTATGGAGGCAGAGGTAATAGTATAGTCAGAAACATAATACACGGCACACAAGATGGGACCGAAATACCAGCAGCCATCTATGAGCACAGTTTGAAGCAACATGAGGAGGCCCACACAGAAATCTGAGACAGCCAGAGAGAGGAGGAGGAGGTTAGTGGGGGTCTGGAGCTGCCTGGAGAGATAAGAGAACAACAAGCTTATCATTATCTGTAGCATCAATTGTCATATCAGCAGATAAAATCCATGACTGAAACACAACTACTTTACTTGTAGTGTGAGATGGAGATTATGACCAGCATGTTTAGAGTCGCAGTGAGCAGAGAGATGGAAGCCATCAGAATGTGAATGAGTATGGCTGCAGAGTGAGGATGCCTGATCTTCCTGCAAGAAGTGTTGAGGAATTGTGGAAAGCAGAGTTCAGTTTCTTCCAGGGTCTCCATCAACAGAGATAGGATATGACAAGCTGCTGAACACTGGCAGCTCTCTGAGGTCGCAGGTCTCCTCCAAGTATTCATATTAGATTTATCTCTCTCCTCCCCGTCCCACCCCCATCATTTCCTCAGATGACTACACTTTCTGAAGCAATCTTCTTCATCTGTTTTCATCATGCTCCTCCCTCTATTTTGTATTCCCTTCATCTCCTTTCTTCCAAACATATCTGCAACAACATATTATGCATTGCTAGATACATATAGGCACACATGTTCTTATTGCTAAAGTAGATTTGCGAGTATTTAAATGTCCCATTAAAGGCCAAAATAAAAACATTCATATTTTAAAGTATCATGGCATGAAAATTAAATAAAATTTGACTTCAGAAGTCAGTGAACTGCTCTGAACTGCATCCCAGTGTGGTGTCACACTGCAGCTCATCACACACACACAAATATTATAAATCAATATTGATCCTTCCTGTCACAAATGTGAAGCTCAATTTCAAAAGGATTGTGCAAAACAAGGAATAGAAGTCCTACTGAGTCAAAAGTAGCTAAATGCACCTATGAAAATAATGTGCTGTCATTCAATCTTACTGGAATTTGGAGTTCACGTGATGTTTGTGTGTGCTTTCGTGACGTGATGTGATGTGATGTAACTCTCTAAAGCTGTTCAACTAGTGCTCAGTTTGTGATTGACTGGCCACACCTAAAAGTCACCTAAAAGTCACAGGTAAAAGTCATCAGTGTCAGCACTTATAATAGAGCTGTCAAACTCTTTCCTGCCCTGCTACATTCCAGACCAGATCTTTCTCAGTTTGAACTGAACATTTGAGCTTTAGGATTTTTTCTTTTGTGTTGTGCAGTTTTTTTAAACACACCACATGTCCAACCAGTTACGGATCACACATGATATGTGTATTTGAAAACTAAATAAAGACATAGCACAGACTCTCTATTGTGAAATTACAAATTTAACCCAAAACCCAAACTGTAACTAATGCGGGGTACACACTACACAAGAATTAAGCTGATTTGGGGCCTAATTTCCCCCTCCCCTATAATGGTCAGAAAAACCCAGATTTTTTGATGGTTCTAAAGACTATCTTTCCTGATATTCCTGTGGTGTGAAATATGTTAAGAGTGTTTTTTTACATTCCCCGACTGGCTCAGAAGTCCATCCTGGCCGCACCGATCTCAAATCATAAATATTAAACATGCTCAATATTTATGATCAGATATCCTGTTGTGTGTAGGGAACCCCGAGACAATTGAGAACGAAGCTGACTGCAGAAGGAAGGACAACCACCGCCGTCATTTCGGCCGTTGTTAATGCATGAGCTAATGCAAAACGCGAAGCATAAAGTAGTAGTAAGATGGACTTTAGAAGTGGAGGACCAACTTGTTGATTCGTGGCAAGTGTTTATTTAACATGTCTCAATGACTTCATCCATCCATCCTTTGTGAATTTTCAGTACAAAGAAAAATAAAAATGAACATCGCTAATTCTTCCTGCCCGTCGTCTGCCATGTTTGTTTACACTAAAGTCACGTCTCTTGTTGTTCATGAGTGAATCTGTTAGTGTGGTGTTCTGTTTTGCTAAATCGTTGCTCTCCACACGCTATAGGACCCAAACTATTACATTTAACATAACCTGTCGTATGTGTGGGGTCGCTCACATTTTCAAAATCTGTTAAAATATGAAAAATCTTTAATGTGGCCTTAAGAATTACTAATTAATACATTTGCATAGGCCATGTCAGTACTGTATGCGCTCTTATATATTGTATGTTTTCAGTAAATATAAGGCTCTTTAATTTGCATTTCTTGATAAAACAAGTTAGCTTAATATGTTTTTGTGCTCCTTCAAAATGGATCTTTACACTGACGGTAATAAGGCGTTGAAAAATTTGACACCTAACACTGTCATGTTGTTCTCACAGTCTGCATCAGTATCTCTCAGTTAATAACAGATGATTTGGAAACTGGAATGTTCCGTGACAGAAGACTGTTTGAAGAAGACAAAAGGTTATGAGAATGTGAATTTCTTCACTGTGCTGGCGAGTAAACAAGACGGTGGACGATGTATATCCACCAGACAGAGAGGCGAGGCAGGCAAATCAGTCTGGCGTGTTGAAGCATCCAGAGAAACTTCTCCTCAAACACAGAGCTGCTCAACTTCCCTGCTCTTCTACAATTCCTCTAGAGGGTAAGACAACCTAGAAACTTTTGGTTCACATCTTGTCTGCACATTTTGTAATTACTCTGACTCTTACCACAGCTTTTAGGATAGCTTAATTTAAACTAGAAAAAAAACATTTTGGGGTCATTTCTTAAAACATAAAACAAAGATACAAAATATAATGCAAAATCTACTAAACATAAGAATGCATACTCAGATAAGGAAATAAACATGCAAGGATATTTATGGCGACATTAATAACCAGTTAATTTTGCAGACAAACAGAAGGAGTGATCTTTGCACACCTGTATACAGACAGGTGCTCAAGAGTCATGTTTCAACATAAGAAATCAACTCAATCAGCTCATTTAAACTGCTCTCATATATAGGTTTATTTTTACTTACTTTGTTCACCCATTCACTCTGTATCTTTTATATCTCTATTATTGTTTTTATAATTTTTGTATACCTTTACCTCTCCTGTGATTCACTCTGTTTGCTGATGTTGCTGCTTTGACACCTGAATTTCCCTCCGGGGATTAATAAAGGTTCATCTTATCTTATCTTATCTTAGGTTTACACTGACTTTTCCCAGTCATTACTGACAAGAAGGAAAGGGTCATTTATACATAAAGGTTAATATATGCTGTTTGGACCAACAAAACAAAAACCCAGAAATCTGACTGTTCATTTCTTTTTGTCCTTTGTTTTCCTTTTAAATGAGTACTACATTTTCTAAGGTCTTTCTATTGCTTAAAGCTGTAATAAAGACTGGATTTATTTAATCACAATAGAAAAGTATCTAACAGAATACATATGTATATTTTTAAAAGATACATTTACTTATTATTTTGAGGAGGAAGCTGAAATGAAGATAAAAACAGTCTAATTTAAATGCCTACATATTTTATTTGAGAATATTTAGACCGTCACGATATGCATGTATACCCAAGTTTAAGTTATGCCTACTCCAACTGTGTTTCAGGTCCCTGTCAGCGGACAGCCAACATGTTCTGCTTCATACTGTACCTGGCTGCACTCAGCCTGCTACCAGGTAAGAAGGCTTCACAACTCAAAAGAAACATTTATTAAACAAACTTTATTCACACTGCATCCATTTTGTTATTTGCCAGAGAACAAGTATTGACTGCAGGAAGTTATCGTGCACAGCCAAGAACTAGTGTGGCACATGTAAAACAGTGATTTGTCGTTATTTTAAGTGAGCTTTAGAGGTGCTAGTTGGTAGATTCTGTTACTTTTGGACAAAGCCAGGCTAACTGTCTCCCCCTCTTTCCAGTCTTTATGTTAAACTAAGCTAATCAACTGCTGACTCCTGCTGCATATTTAGCGAACATGAGAGTGGTATCGATCATCTCACGTAACTCGTGGCAAGAAAACAAATACGTGTATTTTCTAAAATGTCAATTATACTATTTTTTTTTTTTTAAAGCTATTTTGCTAACCTCAGTCACAGAGTAGTGAAGCTATATGATAAGAGGCACAATTTGATCATCCTTGATTGGAGCCTTTGGAATGACTTTGGAGATAGATCTTTACTTTTTTTTATTCAAATTATAGGAAAATGTATGCATATAACTAAAAAAATAAACCCATGCAGAATGTTAGCTTGTGTAATGTGTCTCCATATCTTCAGGTACTGCTGCAATAAACCAGACATTTACCAGTTCTGGGGAGATGAACATCACCTCGTGCCCCATCACCTATTATGGACAGAAATATGACAAAGTCTATGTGAGTAATATAAATGCCTTGAACTTTTGTGCTTGGTCTTTTCCAATGCATAAATAATACGATTTAGTACTTGGGCACTGGCATGAACCAGATCATGGTGCTGTTTACACCTCACCAGTGAGTTATGAGTTACAAAAATGTGACCAATATGTGTCTCTTTCTGGGTAATTTGCATATGCAGGGTGTGGAGTCGAGTGAGAGCAGGTGAAAAAATGTCACAGCTATTTAAGCCACAATCTGGCCTACAAAAAGAAGCCAACATCTTCACTTATGTTACACAATATAAAATATGGTGTAAACGCACAACATTTTTGGAAATAACTTGTTCTTTCATGCACCTTGCATATGTAGCACGTGTGGATATTTCCTGGTTCACAATTACGTAAATTACACACAAATTGATTTTGTGGGATATCAAATTACAAATTACAGTGTCTTACTTTTTCATAGGTAGCCTACAGCTACAAATAGTGTTACATAAAGAGAGAAAGAAGTGGCCGCAAAATGACACTGATGAACTCTTGGAGTCATAAAAATAAAAATAATTTCGAGCAACAATTTTCAACTGCCAAAATAAATAAATTATTTTCCAGTCTAAACTGTTCTTGTTAGTTATTTATTGGTTGTGTCTCCTCTTATTTTTCAACAGGTGGCTTTCGATACTAACAAATTTGCCGTTTGCTTCAATGGCTTGTACAAACCTGGAATCAAAAATGACTGTATCTTGATGTCTGGAGGGACAGCTGACAGAGGTGACCTGGCAGTGCTTACTAAAGAAATACCCACTGGATCTGGGGTTCATAAACTTCTGCCAAACCTTAATAATGCTGGGAAATGTGTCAACGTAATACCTTTAAAAGACAGTCAGCATTCGGAAGTGAGTGTTTTTCAGTTACAGTGTTGACCAGTGTTACTTTCCGTTGTTTTCAAAACAGCCTTTTCTAAAGACTTAACCATTTCTTAGTAGTCTTTGTGTCTATTTCCTGTTGTCAGATTGAACAAGTTGAACTTGGCAACTTTGGGACACAAGCAATTCTGGCAATCAGGACATATTCTGGGTACCCACATGTTGATGTTGTAAGTACAATATTTAGAGAATGATTTGATATGCCTCCTCTACCTATTTTGTCAGTGTGCATCTGACGGATGGGACTGTTCATTTTTGCTACATGCACCTTCTGACACTTTTTCTTGAAAAGCCTTGATTCAAGAGTGCAACCCTTTCACAATATTTAGACAGTTGCTTTGATTTTCTGTCACTTTCCAGGAGGCAGATGCACAAGTCGATGGTCTGACAGTTTCTAAACAGACATTCCAGACAGCTGATACAAGCAAAGGTGTCATCACAGACGTGAGTGGATGCAGACTCTCAGGTAAGCAAATTCAGTGGTTCCGAAAGGGCAATTTTAGACCGCAAGAGCAAAAAGTTGCTGTTATTTAATTGGCTTAAACACCTGTGAGTAACGTCTGACTTTTTAAACTACCTACATAAACTTCTCTTAACTCCTAGGTGTTGTTTATAAGACGAATACGACAGTATGGGACCCAAGCATATGCTCTACCGTATCCTGTGATGTGAATGGAGTTGCTAGTGCCGTCAGTGATTGTGGGCCAATGGAGCGTTGCCAGGGCGATGGGAGGTAAATATTTGAAGAAATGATGCAAAGGAAATGTCCGTCAAAAATTACAAAAGTATTAGTGACGACAGGAGGAGAATCTCAACGCTGATTGGCTTTCACGACATAGCGTTATGTGAATACATGAATTGCGCAAACCCTTTGAATTCTCGTCTTTTCGTGTCTTTGCATGTGATCATGCTGCGTGAAAAGTTTGCACACCGCTACACAATCTTGCCATTCGCATGGAGTTCAACTTTGGTGAACTAAATATTGCCTCAGCAGGCAATGGTCTCTCGCCATTAGTGCATGTGTGACCTCTGACCTCTTTACTGTTGGTTGCTTGACTGCTGTTTTGACAAACCAATTTGTACTGTGCCATGACTTTTGTTTTTCTTTTTTAATCTTGAGTGCTTCCGGTGTTTCTGTCCTTACCAAACTCTGATGGTGTTGTTTTCTGTTTGTATCTGTCTCTCCCTGCCTCCTTCAGTTGCGCGTCGATGTGCTCTGTGACCGGCTCCACTGTCATCAATTTTGTCGATTTAGTTCACTCTGTCCCGGACCGGTGTGGGTATGCTCTGATGGAGCCCTCAGTGATCCCAGGCTTCCGGGTGCTGGGGGTTTTCCAGGAAAGACGCCGTAAAGATGTTAGTTTTTTGGATCGTGTGATACTGCAGCTGGGGATGGCCGGTGTTCAGATATCCCTTGAACAAGGTGGCAGGGTTCAGGTAAATCATCTACTGCCACAATCTCATCCATCACTGATATTCAGGCAGTCGCTGATCAAGGTTGTTACGGGCCTTTAGGCTGCAATATATTTATACCCCTTTTAAATACATGTTCTGTGTCAGTGTCTCTTGGTCCAATTGATAATCAGGCACAAATTCAAATCAACACACACAGCTTGATATCAGCACACAGATGACATGATAAAAACTGTTCTCAAAACAGAACAATGTCTGAAGTATTTAGAGCTCTCCCAATTTGCACAAATGCATCTAAAAATGTAATTATTTTGGGGAGCATTTTCGCCTTTATTTGACAGTGTAGAGAGACAGGAAACAATAGGAGGAGAGAGGAAGAAAAAGAAAGAGAGAGTATGACATGCAACAAAGGTCCCCAGGTGGAATTGAAACAGGGTCACCTGAGCGTTTATTTTAAAAAAAAATCTTTGGACCCTTGGGAATCCCTGCACAAATGGTTTGCATGTGGTTTGGCCAAGTTATCCAATGAAAGAAGAACAAACTACTGAATGTTTTACAGATTAGGCTTTAAGAATGAAGTCAGTGGAAGCAGTGGGAGGTAACTGTTACATACTTTAATACCTAAACATATTTTATGGACTACAGCTTTTGTCTAATATATATGACCACTTTTAGAACTCTAAAGGAGAAAGAAAAGATGAACAAAAAACAAATAAATCTGTCTGAGCTCATGTAATAACAGGAAAAGGAAGACTTATACATGTATTTCCAACCACCCATGTGTCTCCCACACCTTAGCACATCATGTAGTAGTCAGTGGTGTAATATAATCCAGCTATTATACAACTATAATCCAGAAATATAATGATTCTGAAATGAGCCATTCTGCATAATGAGTACGTTTGCTTTGGTACTTTAAGTATATTTTGATACTAATACTTTCTTGCTTTTACTTAAATAAGAGTTTGAATGCATTACCTTTCCTTGTAACAGAGTATTTTATATTGTAATATTGCTACTTTTGCTTAATTAATAGGTCTGAATACTTCTTCCAACACTGGTAGTAGTTATAAAACCCAATTGGTACTACGCAAGGCCACTCAACCTCTAGAGGGCAGACTGCAACTCTCCATGATTTAAGCACCATTTGTGCCAAAAATAAATATGGTGACTGCTTTGTGTGTTTGTGATATTTGTGTCTCTTCTATCACTTTGCTCCTCTGTTGTGATGAAGCTGAATGACAAAGTGCTGACACTCAACGCCACAGCTCAGGTGATCCACGGTGTGGAGGTCTCCAGAGACCAGACAGGAGTGACTGCTAAGATATCAGCTTCTAACTACACGGTGTCTGTCCTCTTTGATGGTTACACAGCACTAATCCACATGACAGGTACACACAAATTAAAACCTGATGGCAATCTATAGGCTTTGAAAAATGGTGGTTCATATCATATCCCTCTCTTCTTCCTCATACAGAGAATATTACTATTAATATATAATATTATATATATAGGGCAGCGTTGTGGTGCAGTGGTTAGCACTGTGCCTCTGTGGGGAGTTTTGCATGTTCTCCCATGGTAAGCGTAGGTTTTCTCCGGGTTCTCCAGCTTCCTCCTACAGTCCAAAGACATGTAGGTTAGGTTAATTGTTGTCTCTAAATTGCCCATAGGTGTGAATGTGTGTCAGTCCTGTGATTGTCCAGCAACCTCTCTAGGGTGTACCCTGCCTTTGCCCAATTTCAGCTGGGATCAGCTCCAAAAATTTATGATGAGCCTGGTTGGGAGTGGAGCCAGGGACATATATATATATATATATATATATATATATATATATATATATATATAAGATTGTATCATCTGCATACAAATGGACATTGAAGTACTGATTAAGAAGAATAATGTTATTTATGTGTAATGTAAATAGTAATGGTCCAAGAATATCATTTGAGAGGGACCCAATATCATTTTATTTTTTGCCATTGATCCTATATATGCTAACATCAATAATTAAAACAAGATAGTGTCAATACTTTAGGTATCGATATGCTGCCCTTTAGTCTACTGCTGTGCTTGTCCACTTATATAGATTTATTGATCTGTCACATGTTCTCTTCTGAAACCGTCCAGGACTAAGTGGAGGACCCGTGTTTGGTTTATGTGGCAATTCCAGCAGGTCTTTGATCCAAGAGAAGGTTACTGAACACTCTGCCGCTGGGTAAGACCTCAAACACAATATCTAACCGACTTCTCATTTGAATGAATGAGTTCAAAATATACTGGAGTTCAAGTATTACGTTGTTGATTAGTCTCTGATCTTTTTCTGTTTGTTGCCCCATAGCTGTGAGATACAGTATGATGACGCTGATGATAGTACAATCAACTGCAACACCACAACTGAATGGTAAACACAGATTAACATTTATCATGTGGTGGTGTCTTCTAACCAGGGATGAATTTGGAATTTAAACACCTAAACCCATTTATCTTGTTTATTCTAGTAAACATGTGCCTTACTGTCCTTGGTGACTTAACTTTCATGTCACATTTGTACTTTAACAGGTGTAATCTCCTGAAGCAGGCCCCCTTCACTGCTTGCAATAAGCACATCAACCCAGAACCCTTCATAACTGCCTGCACACGCACTTTGTGCAAATACCCTGCAGTGGATGGCCTCAAGTGCCAGTTCCTGGAGGCCTACGCCAGGGCCTGCAGCCACCACAGCAATGTCACGATGGAGAGCTGGAGATCAAAGACCAGCTGCCGTAAGCCTGCCTTTTAGTATCAATTCACTTATGTTTCAAGATGACCTAATAGGCCTGACATGACCCCTTACATGAATGAATTATTAATTATAAGACAACCTTGTTTTAAGCACCAGTTTTGTGTCTCTTTTCATTTACCTTTAGGGTAGATATTGTGTGACAGTGCACTTTTTATGCAAATTTCAGAGAATGTAATCAAGTCATTAAACTTAAATTGGCAGATTTCTTTGTTTGACACCATCCAATTTCACAAATTAATCACATTCAAACTGGAGGCCATTGTTTTCTTGGTTGTAACTTTTCTCGATGTGTGTTTGCAGCTGCTGTCCCTCAGGCCTTCTGTCAGGACAGGTTCTGCAGTGCTCACGAGTTCTGTGGTGAGAGCAATGGTGGGGAACTCCGCTGCCTCTGTCGGGCCATTTTTGCCTCCAAGTACAGATCAACAAGCAGTTTTGGTGAGTCAGCTATGACACAAGAATGTCAAGATTGTCTCAACTACTATTTCATTTCAGGATTTCTCAGAATTGCTGTTTCAAATTCATGGAATAACTGTGGAACATCCTCACATCGAGCATTTGATTCAACCAAATGTTGGGCCAATACTTTTATTATAAATTAAACAGCTTTTGGTTATTACTGCCCTCTGTTTAGCAGTAAAAAAGTGCTATTTTTAAGCTTACGGTATAAAATCTTGCTTTTATTTTCTTGTGTTTATTTGACTTGCATGTTAACTTTATTAGGCCAAATGTAGAGTTTTAGCACAAAATAATTATAAATATGAGCTATTAATCTTCCCAATATTCTTTCATATAACAACATTCAGAGTCAATGTTAAAAAGATACACAAAAGAGTAATTTAAGAAACTGTAAAGATGTTTTTCAGTGTTGAATTTATGTGTGCATGTTCCTGATCTGTGCTATTTTAAATCCTTTCGACAAAAGCTAAATTAATGTTTTGTTATGGGTGTTCAGGTGAGCCGACGGTTTGCGAGCACAAATCTGCTTTGTTAACCCTGGCTAATTGTCTCTTGGAGGAGAAATACATCGACTACTCTGTATTACACCTCAATGACCAGGCCTGCAAAGCTGAAATGGACAACCTGACCCACATGGTGACATTCAACTTCGATAGCGACAACACTTGTGGTACAGTGGTCATGGTGGGTACACTTTTTTAGTTTACGCTCAAGAAGCAGCCAAATCTCTTTCACCACTAGAAACGCACTGTTTGTAATCCTTCTGTGGTTGCAGGGATGTGGTTAGCATATCTTGTAGCACTGACCTGTGACCTTGTTTTTTTATAAAGTTGGTGATCTGGGAAAATGTGTCTATTGTTGCAATTAATGAAAGCATCAGCTACTGTATAGTGACCGCTGCAGCCTAAAATTCTCATATATATTAAGTAGAATATGAAAGTAAATGAACTGTTAGGTGCACCTGAATGTGCAGTGACGATATCCGTCTCCATGTGACCATTTAGGTAAACAACAGTGAAATTATCTACAAGAACACCATCATGAGACGGAACATCTCCTCATTTGGCCTAATCAACCGCCACGGCCCAGTGCTTATTGACTTCTCCTGTTATTACAGTCAGCCGGATATCAAGAGCTTTTCCATCAAACTCAAACAGAGGTGTGTGGTGGGTGTACAGTATGTAGCTCCAGAGTTGTCACCTTTTTGTTGCCAAGTGAAAGCTTCACTTTGTTTTTGCGAGCAGACTGAAACCTATAGTGAGGAAGTGTCTTTGCTTTCTAGCTCTGTGATCCAGCAGATGATTTCTGGAGAATGGAATTACAATCTGACCATGACGGCCTACAGCGATGCTGATCGCACAAACGCTATCCAGCCAAGCACCGATGTCCAACTGGATGAGAAAATCTGGGTGGAGCTTAAGACGGATGGGCTGGATGAAAACATGGTCGTCATGGTCACTGACTCCTGCTGGGCAACCGATCAGCCAAGTGGAAACCTGAGATATGACCTCATCATCAATGGGTGAGACTCACAGAAATTAAACCGGTCTTTGTTGTTGCTGGCAAATCCGTGACACGTCTGCTTTCCTGTTTTTGAGCAGCTGCCCTAACACTGCTGACCAGACGGTGAAAGTGGAAGGCAATGGACTGGGAACGTCCAACTACTTCTCTTTCAAGACGTTCCAGTTCATTGGCGAGACTGGTGACATCTACTTGCACTGCAAATTGGAACTGTGTACCACTGTGAATAACGCCTGTGCCCCGGTATGCCCAGTTCCTGAATATATCCACATAAATGCACGTAAACAATGCAAATGCAAATAAATGTGTAAATTGTCAAATTTCAGAATAATTAATCTCTCTGTCTTTTAATTGCCTCACAGACGTGCAGCCAGGGTGGGAGAAGGCGTAGATCTGCTATGTCAAAATATGAGGATGAAAACCCTGCCTTCATCACCATGGCCTGGACTTATTAGGTAAGTTCAACTTTCCTGCTGAACTACGATATATATACTGTACTGTTATACTAGAGGTTTACCCAAAGAAATACCATGCAAACAAAGGGCAAACTCCCAAAACTAAACAGAAGTCAAGTCAATCTTATTTGTATAGACCAGAACCGCAAATCACAAATTTGCCTCAGGGGGCTTTACAATCTGTACAGGATACAACACCCTCTGTCCTTTACAGTGCGACCCTCTCATTGATAAGGAAATCTCCCCCCCAAAAAAATCCTTTTAACAGGGAAAAAAAAAGAAATGGAAGAAACCTCATGAAGAGCAACAGAGGAGGGATCCCCCTTCCAGAAAGGACAGACGTGCAATAGATGTGTGTACAGAGTAACAGCATAATGAAAACTATCCATATGACAAAAATTAAAACATGTAATGTGAACATATGTGAGAAGGTGAATCCAATCCAAGAGGATGTCAAGAAGCTTCCCAGCATCGCCAAACAGAGAGCCAGAGCAACACAACCTCTTCTCCACGCCAAATAGAAAGAGCCAGAGCAACACGACCTCCTCTCCACTATGGAACCTAGAGAGAGGACAAGATTTTTGTTTTTAGGTCACAGTAGCTTTGTAATGTAAGCGTATGTTTCCCATGCCAATAAGCCCATTTGGACTGAATTAAAACACTTCCAGTTTAGGTTAATGTTATTTGGGTTGAAATGTGGATGGGGACCCCAGGGCAAAAATGTCTATAGAGCCTCTAAAGTGCTGAAGCCAGCCCAACCAACAGGAGTATGATTACTACATGAGCATGAAGCAGGCCATTGCTAAAAGAGCATGATGTGCTCAGCAAACCTACCCTGGGCGAAAAAGAAATGTACCACCTACAACTAACCATGATTTGGATATCTTCTTAGGTTTCCATGGAGATTCGGACTGACCAACGAGCTGAAGACCCAAAATGACACTTGTTTTGGCTTTGCCCTGATGAAGAGTCTGGAATCAGTTATCATTGCTGTGAATCTTTTCCAGCACATATAAGTGTATTAACCAGACTCATATACTGATCTTTTTCTAGCCTTAAATTAGTTTGGTCTTGTTGTGAGTTTCTAGGGTAGTTTGCTCTGAGATGGTGAAAATGTTTTCTACAGCATTGGAGAGATATTGACTTTTTTAGCAGCTTCTGACGCAGACAAAACCATTAACTTTCAGATTGCCTGGAAGAAAGCACTCACCATTACTTGATGAGTGAACACATAAACATGGATACTGTAAGAATTCTGGGCAAATGTTTGAAATATGTTTCAATGTGTGGCTCAACCTTTGTTAATTTACAGACAATAAAGACATGCAAAGTTGATTGTATAAGGTTCTGTAAATATGCATATTAACTTTGAGAAGGAGGTGAAAGTCCCACCATGTTCCTGCAGTTTTTTGTGATTGCTGGAACCCAAAAAGGACTGAACTGGACTTGCTTCTGACCAGGTTTGGACAAAATTACAAGGTCTTGCAAACAATGTGGGAATTGTTTGACTTAAAAATTTGCAACCTTCAGTCTGTGGCCTCAACAAGAAAAAAAACCCTGCTCTACGCTTTATCTACTTTGCGTATAATCAATAAAAAATATAAATGTGTGGGAATATTACATGATCTTTGTGTTTTTTTTGTTATGCATAATACAAGTAGTCAAGTCTAGTCAATTTTATTTGGAAAGCCCAAAATCACAAAAGACAAATTTCCCTGAAGGGGCTTTACAATCTGTACAGGATACAACACCCTCTGTCCTTTACAGTGCGACTCTCTCATCGATATCGAAAAACTCTCCCCCAAAAAACCTTTTGAGCAACACAACCTCCTCTCCAAGCCAAATAGATAGAGCCAGAGCAACACAACTTCCTTTCCACTAATACTAACTCCATCACAGGTCTAATTCTCCCTGCTGTGTCCTTATAGTTATTCATGCTCAAAATAAGATTAGAGATGTATGTTTTAACTGGTACTAGTGCTGAGGGAGCTGAGTTCACCAAACCTTCAAGACTTTGGGCCCTATCTTCATAGCGCCGCAACGACCAGTTTAATCAGCACTCCAACGCTTGGTATTTTCCTGTCATTGAAATGGAACAGGTAGGAGGAGAGGCACAAACTGTTGGGAGGTTCATTCAAATTAAATTTGCCAGTCTGTTAAAATTGGCATAAAAAAAATAGCATTTAATGTGGTCAAAGGAGGCATCTCAGTAAAACAGTCTGTGTTTATCTATAGATAAATATGAGTGATTCTTACAGAGTATTCCTGCAGTAGTTGTGTGTACTGTGTATTCCTATCGTACAGTGAGTTTCCTTGCAGTACTCTGAGTATCCCTGCAGCAATGTGTGTAGAAAGAGGTGGGGATTCAAAGAAAAGGTGATGAATATGCAGATGAAGAGAATGATGCAAGAAAGACAGAGAAGCAATCCGCATTTTAGTTAAATGCGGATTGATGCATTTAACTATTTGTCCTTTTTCGTTCGTTTTAGCAAGACGTGTCAATTTCCGCTGGTTACATGTATACATCTATTCAAAATAAACTTCCATCTTCACAGGAAACAACAACCTTAAGTTTAGGCAAGAAAGCTACTTAGTTAGGCTTATGAAAAGATCAACTTGGTTAGGTTTAGACAATAAAACTACTCAGCTAGGCTTTGGAAAAGACCATGGTTTGGCTTAAAATAACTCCACAAGTGGCGTTACTTAAGTACATAAGTTACATGACAAATAAATCAAGGTTGTGCCTGTCTCCTGGGCGAAAGTCTGGTATTTTTTGACCTATCCATCCACCACGACCTTCTCCCTATGCGTCATTTGCCGCCATTTAGATTTCCTACCCCTGCAGACATGTGAGTAGTAGTGTGTAGAGTATCCTTGCAGTACTGAGTATCCCTGCAGTACTGTGATTGTAGAGAGAGGTGGGGATTCAAAGAAAAGAGAGACAGAGAAGCAGGCGGCTGAAGGATATATAATCTGTGTGACCATGACCATTTGGTGAGAAAGCTGCCAGAGCTAAGCAGCTTCTCTCCTCGTCTTTCTAGTGATGCAGTTGGAAAGAGTTGAACTCTGCTTTCCAGAACTCCTCAACTCCTCCTGCAGGAAGCCGGCGCCTCCTCACTCTGGCATTGTGTTTTTTCACATTCTTCTGTACTTCATCTCTTTTCTCACTGCGTCTCTCAACCTGCTGGTCATCATCTCCATCTCACATTTCAGGCACTTAACTTTCACAGCATATGTTAAAATGTTGTTACACTGTCTTTAGATTTACAGGAAGAAGTGGCTACAGGCTTGCACATGTGCTAGCCCTGAGATCATTACATACTTGCTGGTGTACTATTTTGATTTATTGTGATTTTTAATCATTGCTTTTTGCATACCTATTAATAATATTCGCTGATAAGTGTTCACATTGATGGTATTCTCTCACTGCAGGCAGCTCCACACCCCTACCAACCTCCTCCTCCTCTCTCTGGCTGTCTCAGATTTTCTTGTGGGCCTTTTGGTGATCCCAGTTGAAATCCTCCTGGCAAACAACTGCTGGATCCTGGGTGACCTTGTCTGTGTGCTGTATTATCTGTTACCTGTCATCACAATCTCTGCCTCTGTGATAAACATGGTGCTCATATCTGTTGACCGCTATGTGGCTATTTGTGACCCTCTGCGTTACCCCACCAAAGTCACTCAAAATGTTGTTATAATATGTGTTTTCCTGAGTTGGATTTATTCTGTTTTCTACGGCATTTTTCTTTTATATGATAACCTGAAGCATCCAGGCAGGTATATTTCCTGCTATGGAGAATGTCTGATCCAGATTACAGGAGTTGTTGATCTTTTTGTCGGTTTCATTATTCCCATTACTGTCATCATAGTTCTGAATATGAGAGTGTTTGTGGTGGCTGTGTCTCAGATTCGAGAAATTAGGTCCCACATTGTAACTGTCTCACTCAAGCATTCTGACGCTGTGAAAGTTAAGAGATCTGAGATAAAAGCAGCCAGGACCCTTGGTGTTCTTATAGTTGTGTTTCTCATGTGTTACTCTCCATATTACTGCGTCACTCTCACAGGCTACAATGTCTTGATCGGTTCTTCAACTGAGACTTTTATGATTCTTCTGATGTATTGTAACTCCTGTCTAAACCCCATCATCTATGCCTTTTTCTACCCCTGGTTTAAAAAATCTATTAGACTTATTGTTACATTTCAGATACTGCAGCCTGGCTCCTGTGAGTACAAGATACTATAAAGAGACACTGTAGAATGATAGAAAAGGCTGCTGTCCCTATGTCGTGTGTGCATATAATAATCTATACATATCTGTATGAATCTTTATTAGAGATGATGTGTTATGTGTGTTAAATGTGTTTAATCCATCCTTAAATAAAATAAATAATAATGATGATTAGAAGATCCGTTCTTCATACTCCATTCTTTAAAAGTTTGTGAATTTTGCATATTAGGATAACTATGAATGCATCAAGCACTGATTTCATCCCATACATTTGAGAGAAAACATCTTTTAAAGAACATAATGAATTGAGTTTAGACCAAAACAGACTAGACTACCTTATTGTTACATTTCAGATACTGCAGCCTGGCTCCTGTGAGTACAGGATACTATAAGGAGACACTGTGGAATGAGAGAAAAGGCTGCTGTCCCTATTGTGTGTGCACAAGTGCATCAAGTACTGATTTCATCCCATACATTTGAGAGAAAACGTTTGTAAAAGAACATAATGAATTGAGTGACCAGTGTGCTCACTGGTTTTGGAGTACCCAGTTAATTGAAAAAGAAAAGCCACCAGAGAGAGAAGTCAAAGTTTATTATGAAGATCTTTTCTTTAATATGCTTTATGGAAAAGGTCATACCCTTTTTATTACACTGTTCATATCTCTGCAAAGCCCATACCAGATATTGTCACAAGAGTCAATGCATCAATTCAGCAATTCATTTCCCACCACCACTTTACGGCCCTGTCCCACTTTCTTTTTACTTTTTGAGGTCGTGAATCACTGTATCCCCGCAAATGCCCCTATATTGCCACACAGTAAAAAAAGATGTTTCAATCATTCCCGTACACCCCGTGCATGTCAAGACTGGAGGAAGTCAGAAGTGTTTTTACTCTACAGTCTCTCATTTTAATCTGGTCAGCAGCAGTCTGCACGGCTCCGTCTCAGCTGTGTCTCACGTAACCGAAACCTGAACTGAAGCATTTATTTAAACGTCAAGTGTATTTTTTTTTTGACAATACGTGCATAAACGTGAGGTTGATGCCCAATAAAAAAAGCACTGAATAATATATTTATCCACATTTTGCAATCGGCGGAGCGGAGTGTGCTGTGGATCTTTATCCACTCATAATCAACCATTGTGTAGCATAAGTCAAATGAAATAAAAGTGATCTTGCATCCAGCCCCATACAGTTTCATAATGAACCAAAAATATTTTTAAACTTCTTAACTGGTAGGCTGGCCGTCGCCGAGCGCATGGTTCGGACCTTGCCACTGCCAGGGGCTGTGGAGTTCTCTCTGCGCAGTGCGCCCTCTCTCCCTACGGGGAGGGACGGGATTACTGGCACAACTGTCAACCGGGGCGGACTGTCCTCAGTACGAGACGTCTGCAGTGATGCCGGCAACCCGTCTCGTTTACCATGCTAATGCTGTGTGACTTTTTGCCATCAGCATTCATAACCATACGACCTTTATGATTAAATTGTTTACTAGAGGACCAATTCTTCATAGATCCAGCCTCGTGATTTTGCTCTCAAAGTGCTCCGGATTGATGCATTTAACTTTAATATGTTCAAAATTGTCTTCTGGGGGAGCACCACACCACAGTATCTCAAAATCTTGGGGGGAACACTGTATTACATCATCCAAAAAAAATTCATCTTAATCAAGTAACAGCAAATGAGACAAACAAACATTGATTCATATGGAGATGGCATTGTTTTGTCCCCCCCAAAACACACACACACACGTTATTAAGACCCACTGGGCTCTGAACAACTAGCCCATTAGTTGCTCTTAATCGCTGTGTACGTCTCCTGCTAAGAACATTTTCACACCTGCTTTCATTAATGTCACAACATGACTTCATGGCAATCAGAGGTGTGACTGTAAGATGAAACAAGCTGTAACATCAACACATGATGCAACCATTACTAAATAAACAATTCAAAGTAAACTGATTTTTTAGCTGAGATCATTTCTTCTTTCATGACTAAACTTTTGTGAACAAAACACATTAACAAATGATGCAATCTTTGCTGAAAGGATCTCATCACTCAAATCACAAAAAAAAGAATATATTTAGGGCTCCATCTGTGCTTATAGAACTAGGGTTGCGATATCATAACCATAAGGCTGGCCCGCACTAAAAGATTTTTCAAATCTTAACAGATTTTGAAAATGTGAGAGCGCACACATAATGACATGTTATTTGAAATTTAACAGTGTTGTTCCTGTAGTGTGTGGAGAGCAAAGATTTGGCCAAAACAGAATACCACATTAACAGATTCATTCATAAATTAGCGATGTTTTTACACTACTTTGTTTTGAAAATTCATGAAGGACGGATGGATGAAATCATGGACACACGTTAAATAAACACTTGCGTTGTTTCCACAAACCAATAAGTTGGTCCTCCATATCTGGGGTCCATCTTACTACTACTTTATGCTTCATATTTTACATTAGTCCATACATTAGCCACGGCCGCAATGACAGCGGTGGTTGTCCTTCCTTCTTCAGTCAGCTTGGTTCTCAATTGGCTATCGTTCTTTCCCATGTGACGGGGTCATTGGCTGTCCTCGGGGTTCCCCAAACACAACAGGATATCCGATTTGAGATCGGTGCGGCCAGGATGGACTTCCGAGCCGATCGGGAGATGTAAAAAACACACCACAGGAATATCTGGCTAGATAGTCTTTAGAACCATAAAAAAAAAAAATGGGCTTTGCTGACTGACGGATTGACGGTAGGTCTGCATGTGTGTGCCTCGCATTAGCAGTTGCCGGTCCTCACCAACATGTATCTCCCTCGTATCAGGGGTCTGAAGTGTCCCAAGAGGACCAAGAACACTGCCTGTAGCCCGAGAAGGTTGATGTGTCGGTCCTCTCTTGCTCCTCTTTCAGTTGATCACTAAGCCCAACTTGGTTAGGTGTAAGATCCACTGGGCTGTGTTGAACATTGCCCATTCTCTGGACTTGGCGATGAGGTCTTTGAGATAAGACCCTCATGCCTCGGTAGCAACCGGTTGAAGC
>CAKAOH010022208.1:0-26626 GCA_916701665.1 Sebastiscus tertius
AAAGAAAAATTGTAGCCAGGGGCGAGAAGCTGAGCCTGATGTTATTATAGACCGATGGAGAACAAACACAAAACTTTTTTACAAATTTAAACATTTTTGTCCAGACCCACATACACTAAATGAGCACATGCAGTAGAATGCTGAACATCTGTGTAACCTTGTCACAGTTATCATGGTATAATACTAAAGAAATGTAATGTGAAACAAGACAGGGCTGAAAATGAGGGAACCATTAAATCTTGTGTTCTCCTTTTCCTTCATCTCCTATAATAAGAGCGGGGTGAGTACTTGGAGGAGATAGCTTTAGCATTTAAGCAAAAGGAAATAGGAAGAGAGGATGGATGTAGGAAGCATTCCACCCTGCAACGCCTCCTTCATCTCCATTCCTCTGTTTCCTTTTTTCCCTTCCTCCCTCTCTTATTGCACTCCATCCCTGATGAGATGCTTTCTGACACTGCCACTGGCAGCCGCTTCCTCAAGCCATCTGCAAAACACACACACACACATACACATACACACACACACACACTGATACATGCAACACACTGACATGTTCCTTAACAAACGTATACTCAAACACATATTTACACATTCAGCACAAACAAAAAAAACACAACCCACTGCAACATGGTAGCTTTTTACACTCCTACTGGTTTGTTAGCATTGTATATGTGAACACTTTTAAACATAACAGAAGCCATTCTTTAGACAATTTTTTCGAAATTACCTCACAGAGCCACACCTTTATTTGTTCTCAGCCTGGTCTCACTCCCAAGGCGTCAAATACACCTACGGGCATTCATCTAACTCCAATGTAAACCCATCCGCGTTGTTGTTAGACGCTCAGAGCAACAGACATAGAATTTAAGAACGTTTGACATTTGGGTCAAACACAAATACAAGACTTTCCCTCAAGGGACCGGCATTCGTGTTCAGTGTGAAGCCAAAAGTTGAGTTATTTTTACTGACGATGTTATGTCACATGATGTCACGTGATGCTACATCATTGAATCACATGCCGTTACCTCCGTAGCTTAAGCTATGTAACACATGTGTTTATTTTTCTAACCCCAACCAAGTATTTCTGTTGCCAAAATCTAACCGCCACCGGTTCACACCATTAACCACGTGTCAAGATACTACACAAAAGGCTGTCCCCGGGGGCTTCTGCCCAGGCGGCAAAATATGACGAAATGGGATGAGATCACATTGATCTATAGCAAAGGAAGTCCCAGTGGGAACCAAATCACAGACACCTACCAGTATAAGACTGCAAAATGAGCGTTATCTTCTTGGATGAAAATTACTTTCAAACTGGATCTGTTTCCAACTCCTAAGATGCTAAAAGAGGTTATAGATGTTAAATCTGCAGACTGATTTTTTGGCCACTAGGGGGCAGTGAAAAAAAAAATATTGACCTACTGTGTTATCACCTGAGAAAGTTGATGGTGGAACTGTTAGTAAACGGGTTTATTTTCACATCCAGCAGTTACGGTGCAACATTAGCATTCATTTGGTGTCACGTTCCTGGCCACTTGGCGAATGTGAGTCCAGTATTCACTCCCTTTTAGCTCTGTTTTTTGGTCTCTACCAAATTCTGATGGGAAAGCTTAATGCTTCACTATGTTCACCAGCTAGTCTTTAACTGTGTCTGTCTGTGGTTTGCTGTTGAGAAAGCAGTGTACAGTGGGCTTTTAGAGCTTTTTCACTGAAAACAGCTGCCTGCTGTGGCTGAAAACGACACTATGCGAGTGGTGGTAGTGACACCAAAACAGGGAAGCTGTGAGCGGTTAAACCAAAACAACGAGACTAAACGTGCTAAAATGTTCTATAGAGCTGAGGGGAACTGCAGAGTTGGGTTTCTCTTTCTCTGAGGGTTCATAAATACGAGCAACACCTTTCCCATTGGGATAGTCATGTGATCCATTGTTAATATAAAAAATTAATTATGGCTGCTTCAAATGTAAAACCTCAAAAACATAAGAAACTGCATTAAAAAAAATCGAAAAACTATTATTGAAGTAGTTATAAATACCTTGCAGCAAATATTTGCAGTTATTTCTCCTGTGCTATGTACTTGTTTGTTTATCAGCCATTTGATGTTTGCGATGGGAGTCACAAGGAGGCAGTGAGAGCTTTGCTGGCATCGATCTTTTTATAGACTAGCGCTGTTACTCCATGAAACATACTGTATTTTTTGCCACTGATTAGTCAAGAGCTGCCTAGGATCACAAATGCTGTGTCATTAGTCAAGGCAGCAAATCAGCTCAGAAGCAAACACAGCTGTGCCAGTCCTCACAAATTTCAAATAGTCAAGTAGTTGTAAAGAGAGCCCGAGTTCAAGGACAAATCCACTCTGTGATACTTCAAGATTTATTTTATATTGAAGGGGTGAAATTTTCACTATTATACCAATTGTCCTTCAACTTGCCTCCTCTACTTCTGCTCCCGAGGAGAATAGATTCGAGCATATTGTATTCTTCTATCTTGGGACTAATAAAGGAAAAATCATAACAGGAAAAAAAAGATTTTCTATTTGAGAAATATGCTTCAAAGAGCATGTTTGCCAGAAGAAGGCCAGCACTGTACAATGGAAACACTACACACTCATGTTTTAGTATTGAATGCATGTTGCCAGCATAGTTGAACGAAAAGCTATACGAATGACACGATAATGCGCAAAGGTAAAAGCATGTAATAAGAACGCTGTTTTTGCTTTTGGCATGTCATTTGTACTGCATATCATCTGTACTGACTGCAATGTAAATGCATCTGCATGAATATGCTACGCTCAGATCTGGTGATGGATAAAAAGTGGGAAAGACAGCTTATGGTGGGTTGGAGGGGAGGTGGATGGGTCCAACAAACACAGGACTTTCAACCAGGAGACCGGTATTTTGTTTTGTAGGTTACGTTTTGTGACGTGTTTTCATAGTTATGTTATGTTGCTTTCAGACGTATTGTACTTAGTTTACATACTTATTTTAAGGGTGGTTGTGTTGCCTAAACCTAAGAGAGTGGTTTTGTTGCCCCCTACTGGTACTGCACCTTCATACACGCCTGTAATATTCATTCCTCGGTGAGGCAAAACGTGACACTGTGACACAGAAATTTCTAAAAACAGATTTTGTGGGTTCTTATGAATGCTTGCACACCCTGCGGAACATTCGTGTGGGGAAAAAATATTCGGACACACTTCAATTTCAGGAATTTCCGCATACAGAATGTTTGACTGATGAAATCATTTGTTCCAACTGATGGTCGTCTTTCTGCATAATGATAAGCCATGCCTGTTTGTTGCACAAAGAGAGAGTATTTTTGGGCCTTGGAACAATGTGCGTTTGTTTTCGGGGTAAAAGACTGTTGGACAAATGGGCTTTTTCCAGTCCAATTCAGACTTTTGGTGTTTGGGAATTATGGGCCGTCTCCTTCTCAACACCCAATAATGTACAACAAAAAACACTACTACCTCAACAACCAAATAAAGGACAATATATGGCTTGAGAACACCCAGCAGCTGGGATATGATGAGGATGGTAATGTAGCTGATATGCACTTGCTAATGTTGGTCACGGAACTGGGCTAGCCACAACAGCTAGCGTTAACATCAAATTTGGGGTCTGACTAATTTATGTACCCCCTTAGACATTTTCTGTCTGGATAGGTGTTTGTTGTGTGGAGTGGACACGACACTATTTTGGAGGAAACTCAATGGACCTCATTGCGAAAATGGAACACAGCAATTTGGATAATTCGCAACAGACCCGGTGCATATTTGTGCAATATCCACATGCTAATTTTCCGCGCTTTTGCATCGCACTGGTGACAACGGCTTTTAGAGTGGCTGTGTGAAAAAAATCAGTCAATGGAGTTGCAGTTTCTTTATCAGCATCACTATTGAGAGGACACGTAAGAGAAAGTTGGTAGCAGGATACAACAAGCACTTTTAACAGGTTTAATAGACACCCTCTGTATATCTGTCTCATAATAAAGAAGCTTGTATCTCGAGGATGCAGAGCTCTGCCTCTACTGGCTCTGGTCCAATTAAACCCATAGCCCTAAATAATCAGATCGGAATATGCCTAGAAGACTTTCTCTTCTCAAAACTCAACATGTCTTGTGGCTGTTTTGAATTCTGCTCTTTAAGAGTTCCTGTCAGTGTCAAAATGGGTATTTTAGATAGCTGGAAAATATTCCCCTATCAAACTGCTTTGTAGCTGAGCTGGAAATATCTTAATATGAGATCACTTTGTCTATGCTTCGCCAGTTAGAGGCCCTGTGGCCTTCCCACGCTGGTATTCTCAGTTATTTTATGCAATTAGACCTCTTTTACAGCTGGCACAGGTATGAACATGGTATCTCTGTGACTGTAAAGACTCACTGGATGCAGTAAAGCGTGGGCAAATCCATCATCTTGTCAGTCCAAAAGCAAGACTTTAGATTGCGTCTATTGTTACTGCAGACGCTTATTTGTGTAGACAATAATGTTTCCAGGAGTTCACAACTTCTTTCTTTTTTTTTAACATGGTTATTTGCATTTTTTTCATTTCAGGCACAGGAATTCATTGAGTTGTATGCTGATTAACACCAAAAGGAAATATATTTGAAACTTTGATGAATCCACATTTATTTAATGTCCATGCTGTTACTGGCTTCCCTCTCCATTCTCTCTTCAATTGCTTTTATTGAAATAAACACAACCATACCCGTATGCAAGTACACACGCAAACATGCATACTTGTAAAAAACACATACACATGCATGCAAACAATTATACTGTATACACACACACATTTGGTCAGTATGCTGAGTTGATTATGCATGACCTCTCCAAATACCAGCAAAATGCCAGCAAAGGAACAAAGATCTGATAAAGCAGGAGTGCAGTAGGTACCATTAATGGACGCATACACACATTGACTATGTTTACATGCAAACTAATATTCTACTATTATTCCGAATATGATCAGAATTTGATATGGGTCATGTAAACAGCATATTCTGAATTAGGCCTTATTCCCAATGGAGCATTTTATGATCAAGACATGTGGAATATGTTCATAATATTCTGGTTTTAGGATCATTCTTTGGACATGTATACAGTGCATTCAGAATATGCGTCTCAATTGGGGTTTTTACAGCAGTTTGCGACACACAACTTCTTGCCTATTTACGGCCAGCTCTGTGCGTTGTACACAAACCAACTAACTGACAGTTTTGCAGAGATGCATGCCAAAAGAAATGCCCACATTTCTGGTTGGAAGGAGAAACATATCTACTTTTAAACATAATGAAAGACTTGGATATCAACAGGTTTTTGGATATGTGCAAATATCGCTATGTCAATCTTTTCAAGAAGGTGGTTGAAGGAATGATAGAGGGGGGCTGTGTTCGCACGGTCGAACAAACAAGTCCACCGCCAGTTACGTTAATTGGAGTGTGCGCGGCTGCATGTAAACGGGAATATTAGTGGAATATTCATTTTCATTAGCCATGTATACAGCTTAATAAGAATGTTTTCTTTTTGAAAAAACAGAATATTTCGTGCATCATTGATACATGATACCAGACGTTAGCACAGCCTGCGTATGAGTTACACCATACCTCAATTGAAATATTCATTATGTAAACCTTGGTCATGTGGGAAAATTCCTTCAATCGTTCTCGTCATGAGTAAAGTTTCTGCTTAAAAAATTGCCAATTATGGGCTAGGATGCCACACATACACACACACACATCCTCTATACAACATGCACCGACACACTCACAATACCAAAAGATCATATTTATGGCATCTCCCAATAGAATCACATTCGGTTTGTTCAAATATATTTTCTTCAGTTTTACCTTAGGGGCTCCTGAGTTGTTATGACTCAACTTTCCCAGTAATATATGTGTGTGTGCGCGTGTGTGTGTGCATGGTATCTAGCTTACTGACTCACCCCTCTTGTGTCCAAAGAGTGATTCTGCTGACTCCGGAGTTATGTCCTTAATCACTGTCTCTGTGTGTGTGTGTGTGTGTGTGTGTGTACTGTACAGTGTATCCTTGTTTGTATGTCTCTAAGTGTGTACGCTAGCTCGTGTAGATCCGATATTTGTGTGTGTGTGTGTGTGTGTGTGTGTGTGTGTGTGTGCGTGTCTGTGTTCATGTGTTGCCTAATGGGTTTTGTCAGTGTGACTGAACTGAACTGAGGTCAACACAGTTGATTAAAGAAGCGAGCTGTGCCGCTCTGCCTACACATTTACCACCACACAGGCTACCTCTTCATTCTAAGCCTCCACTTTACTGGTGCTCAGATTAAAAATTTACTGCTTGCAGTGACAGACAGTAAATCCACTGCTTCACATTATTAAAAGTTTGAATGTCTGCGGGCAAAATGAGCATCTGAACTGGTATTAGTGGATGGAGATGGATGGGAGAAGAGCAAATTCTCAGGCTGAGGGAGGGATCATCTTGCAATTCAGCGCTACAACTCACTTAAAACTGAACAGTCCTCTTTCAGCTCTATTTTGAAATGGGATTATATTGTGGTTGCACTTACAGTCAATATTAGTTTTCCTTTAAAGGACGGGTATGGATACAATACTAAGCCATATAGGTTGAAACATTGAGCTTTTAAAAATAATGTTAACCATTTTTCAACCAAAGACTGCAAATATTTTTCAGTTTTTTCTTAGTTTTCTGATATTAAACTAAATATCAAGAGTGTTGGTTGGACAAGATTTGCAATTTTAATATCTCAACTAGGGATCTGGGAAAATTGTGATGCGTCAGTACATTTCCACCATTCTTTCATCCATTTCAGCAGTCCATTAAACCGATAGCCTACAAAGCTTAGCATTCAAAAATGAGATAGTTGTTTTATCCCTCAAATTGGCTATTTTTGGTGTGGGCTTAAAGCAGTGACTACCACAACTCACAAATATGAAAAAGAGTTATTGTTGTGACATGCTATTGTGTCTTAAACATAATTTAACATAATCTGTACTGTTTTTTTTTAATCCCTTAATATAAAGTTCCCCCCTTCAGGGCTCCAGACTAACTTTAATACTGGTAGCACTGGTGCTACCAACTTTCTCTGTCAGTCATACCAGCACATGATTTTGTCACACCCATTTTTTGGTTACCCGTTAATTAGTCTCAAAACCAGTGCACATAAAAACCAGGCTCATGTCTCTGCTCCGGCGAGGGCACCATTGATAATAATCATCATGCACTCGCAAAAATGTCACCACGTGAACTTTAAACCCGCACACTCACAAGAAATTATCACATACGTGAGCATTTTGGTGGCAGTCGGGAGCCCTGCACTTTTTTTCCCTTAAGTAGCTTTAAGGTTGGAATAGTCATCTCATTCTATCGTATCATATACTCAGTATCAGCTTTTCCAGCTTTTTATGGAATTTATGATGTTTGTACTGATAGTCAAACCCAAGACTCCATGTTTCTATAGTATGCATCTTTCCATCAAAGTCTCGTGCTGCATTGAATACATATTTCTCCAAATTTAAGCCTGACATATTTGGTATCTTTTCAAACGTTATTGGTTTATACTATGTACAGCTGCACAGCTTGAGTGTGTAATGACTGGTTCGCCAGTGGATCAATAAGGTATGAGTGGCTTAATTCCTGAACTTCAGTTACCTTCAAGGCAAAATCAGGAGAGTATTGGACAGCCTTTGAGATCTAGATAAGACTCGAGTACTACCACAACCCTGCGGGTGATTCCATACGAGAATGTAAACCGCCATTATTAGCTGTGACAAGGACAAAATTGGAGGTGCAAAAACATCATCAACAAAGATGATTCTTTGACCAAAGTTTATGACCATTGGGGTTTACGCAATTTGGTGGTTAGGTGGTTAATACAATTATTTGCCATACTGTTCGACAACCAAACTCATTGTTCCAGATGGCATTTTAACCAAAATACAATACAGTTTTTGTCAAATTACAGGAAGTGGTTCATAATAGATTTTTATATTTCATGAGAAAATCAGGTGAGCATCGTCATCAGCAATGGAATTGAAATGATGGCAGGACCAACAAGTGCACTAAAAACAGAAACTATTTGAGACTGTAATCACACAGACTTTCCCAAATAAATCCTGTCTCAATGCGTGATTGTTTTTTGTAGCAGTAAGAACACAATGAATTGTTTAAATTTAACAGTTAATAGCTTTACATACATACTTTTTACCCTACAACCATCAATCTATTAGTGCTTTTAGCCCTTTGTCTCCTGTCGGATCTTTCTGTTCTCATCAGTGTGAGTAGAGTTGACACCTGACTGCTCACACAACACAACATACATTAGTCACTGAACCCTATGTCTAACTATGACACACACACACATTATATAACTGTATTCATGCCTCAGAGCACTTCCCAACATCTTGCTCACGCATTCTATTTCCTGTTTCATGTGTATGATTACTGTACTATCTCTGCATGTTTCCATGTTTGTGTGCGAGGGGTTTGAGTGTGTGTCTGTGTGTGTGTGTGTGTGTGTATGTATGCTTTTACTGTAATGTGTGTGTCGCTGTGTTTTGTCGTTTGTGCTCCCATGTTGTCGTCTTACAGTGAGCGGTGTTGGCATTTTGCTGCTGTTGCGCCCGTTTGCTTTCCATTCCTCTGTCGATGTCATGTATTAAACATGGCTTACTTGTACCTTCATGTGCTGCAACAATGATCCATGACGGGGGGAAAAGTTGCAGAATGGATTTTCTGAATTGTTGATTATTTATTGGAAATTCTTAAATAGTGTATTGTTTTAATGATTTTCAAATGCTGAGAGAGCCAGGCCGTTTGTCTTGATACATTCAGATTAGTTTTCACTTCTACAGCACTAATTCTACGAGTACAATGATAGACTCATGCCATACTCACAACTGCATTCAATTTTTCATCACTCAATGCCTTAATGCAGAGATAGAAAATGTAAAATGTCACAAACTGATGATGGACAGTAAGAAAATATGACTGTGGTGAGAAGCTGCTTGAGCTGCAAATGTCATCTGAGCCTCACAGAGTTGGTTGAATTAACAGAGAATTGGGTTTCAATTTGGATTTGAATGAACTGATTTAGTTAGTTCAGTTACTGCAGTTTCCCTCTCAAACATGTATCAAAGTTTATGTTCATATGGAGACAGACGTTGATATCTGATCAGCAAGACATTTCTCAATAACTGCTACTTCACCAGGGAGGGTGCATAAAAAGAAATGAATACTGCTAATGTTACTCGAATGTGATTTGTTTTGACATTCACAATTAAACCATGTTTCTCGAGAGTCATATTTGGCAGCTCATATGGCGAAGAGAAAAACGAAAAGCTGACAGATAGATCCTAGCAAGCTTTATTGAGTGAAAGAAAAAAAGGTTTCGTACAACTGTGCATCCAGTCAACAACTAATCCTGAAAAGAATAGATATATTGAGTGAGTTAGACCCAAAAAAGGTTAAAATAATTCAGGATATTTGTTCTTACCAATATATCAGGAAAAAGATTAGAACAATTCAATGACTCCAATTGAAAACAAAAAACACAGTTCATACGTGTGAATACAATGTTTGATTTAATGAGGCTCAATGAGGCTTTCACACGAGTGTGGTAATTCTTTTTTATACTTGAGTAAAATGCAGCAGAGTCTGACATACTTATGTGTTTTTTTTGTAAGTCCATCTCTGTATAAAATCTCCAATTTAATGAGGTTCAATTAGGCTTTCTCACGACCCTCACCATCCTTGTTGGTATAGTCCTGTTGGCCTGTGTGCCTCCTCTCCCCCTGTCGACAAAGTTAAACAACACACGCTAGTAATAAGGGACTCCATTACCCGAAACATTAGTTTAGCACCGCCTTCCAACAGAGAGGCTAATCAGAGAGTTTTGGCATCATGTAGGGCGAATCAGGGGACCCAGGCCCACAAGCTTTAGCGACATCGTAATCCATATTGGCACCAATAACATAAGGAAGAAGCAGTGAGAGATCACAGAAGAAAGCATAGCCAGGGCGTTGGAGTTTGCCAGAAAGATGAGTCGGCATCGATTAATTGTCTCTGGCAGGTAACCATGAGATGTACAGTAGGCTTTTAATCCACTGAACTGTTTCTTATTGTAGTGAACAGGGATCTGGTTTTGTTGAAAACTGGCCTTCATCCTGGGGCCGCCGCCCCCCCGAACCCACATTAAGTTTTACATTCATGACAAAACACTGCAACCCATCTTGTATTTGCAGTATAGAGATGAGTTGGATGCACACATATACATGCATGCATGTCGACAAATGTGTGACAGAACGAGGTGAAGTGTGAGAGAAACAGAAATAAATTGAGGGCAGTCAGTGAGAGAGCGGTGCAGCTATAGCTGCTCAGTCATGCCTACTTCGACAACTCATGTACATTGTGTATATTCTACGTCACTAATTATAAACACACTCACACACATTACTTTCACATAATGCACACGAGCCCTCAGCCTTCAAACTCTGAATTTGTTTTTTTATTTGTTGTTGGTGTGTTTTTTGCCCTTTTTTTTTAATAAGCTTTCACTGATGGCTGAACTTTCCACACATATTGTCAAATGCAGTCCAACACACGCACACACAAACAATGAGCCAGAGTGGTCAGGCACGCAATTGAGGGCATGAATCAGTGTGATTTGTTGGAGGTAGGATGAATACAAGAGCCAAGCTTTTTGTCCTGCTCTGCTGCCAGCGACAGGAGTCCAATCCTAATTGTATACTGAGAGTTTCTGACAGTGGAAGCTGTCAGAGGTTCTCTATATTTAAGCAATGAATAGAAAATGATTCAGATGTTCAAACAGAGGCAGTACAAACATTATATATCAACAAGGAAAACTTGTATAACGTGGGATAGTAGAGGCATTGAAGATGGATGTGATCTATAGATTTCATTGAGAAAATATGGTAGTATGGTCTGTGTTGTTGGTGGCAGAGTTCGCCATTCAAGCACGAGGGATTCACAGAAAACGATGAACGCAAATAATGCAGCGTTACTGTTTTTAATGTCATCTCATTGATATCAGCCTCTTGTTTACTGTTCATTCTCTTTACATTGTGTCTCTCTTTACATCCTACTGCCACTGCTTCAATATGTTTTTTCAAACTGTTGTTTTTGTCGTTAATACTTTTGCACAGAATGTGAATATTAAGCGGCGAAAAAGCACGTTGTGCGTAACGACAGTTGGAGTTGCGGTTATATTTATGAAACGACAACACAGAGGCTCTTTAGTCTGAACCAGGACGGCAAACTTTATTACTTGTTTCAAACTTGACAAAGGCAGCGCAGACCAGATCCATTCCTTCCGTTATTAACTTTCACAATAAAAGCCCTAGACATATAATATTCACAAGCAAGTATTTCACATTTCTGTGTTGTCTTAGTAATGTAACAGATTAACAGTATACAAAACAAATGATTAAAAAACAACTGTTAATTAAAACCTAAATGAAAAATATCTGAATATACTGTACGTCTGACTGTACAGTGTGTCCTCCAGTGTTGGACCTTTAGGCAAACCTGCAGAACAAGAACAGATTGCACACCAAACTTTTATTGTGGATGCAAATCAAAGAGGCGTTTAACGCTGAAGGCCATACTGTGGTTTTAATTGATCCATTGTACAAATTAGTTTAGATGGTCAATATCACTGGCTGGTGAACAGTGAAAAGATTGCAACATTAGTCTGATGTTTGGAGGAACAAACTCTCACCTCCAGAGCTGATTAGGACAATAAGTGTCTCTGCTGTTGATGCACTGAGGGACTGACTGCTCCACTGGCTGTGCTCTGTAACCTACAGGACACAACTGTAACCAACCAGGGCCTCTCCCAGGTGTGATTGAGTGTACTATATGTAAGCTTCGCTCCCTTTGCAACTAGACCTCAGGCCAAATCTATAAATAATGAACATTGTTCTCATTCCCCTTTCTGTCATATGCTGGCTGCAGTGCTGCTGCAGCTTTCTGTCATTTTATACCATGAGGAACTATTTACACACTCTGTCGTTCACTTGATGTATGTCTGATGACGTAGCTCCTGCATGTCGAACACCCGGGAATTACTTCAGCCCAACCGGAGCGAAATGAGATGAGTGATGAACACCTGACGCAAAATAATATCAGGTGCACTATAGCATTAATGCACACATGCTCCCATGCACAACCATATAGGTAGGTACTGTACACAAGCTAACACACAGTAATCGTGCATATATATGAACACAGACTCAGACACACACTCACATGGTAATTTACAGTAGACCGTGTCCTTGATGCGAGGCCCGAGGAGCTATTTTGAGTGTCCCACTTATGCAGTGAGGCAGCTAAAATCCATACATCCTTCTGTGGCACTGAGACACAAACGCACATGCACTAATTTCTCACACTCATCACACACCTATTAAGGTCGCATGCCTGTTTCGGATATGCATTTTGTGTCCATTTCAGTTCTGTCAATAAATCAGTTTCGATTGAGACCCTGCTAGACTTCGTGTGGCCTGCACAATGCTAGGAGTTAGGGGAAAAAATCAATGCAGAATAGTATCGCAATATTTTGCGCGGCAATATTGTGTTGATACGTGGACAAGTATCGACCTTTTATTAAATAAACTATAAACCTCTGAACAATCAGCCGGATTGCCGTTGGGGAGAACGCTAAATAACGCTCCAAAGTTACACTAAATTTTGGCGCGGAAAAACTGGCATGGCCATTTTCAAAGGGGATCCTTAACCTCTGACCTCAAGATATGTGGTTGAAAACTCTGAGATGTGAAATCTTATTAGATAAAACAGATGTTGACAAACTGCTTCATTTGCAGTTGTATAAAAGTAATAAATCGCAATACTCAGCATATCGGAAAATGTTTAAAATCGCAAATAGATTGTATTGTGTCTTAAACCTGCAGTAGGCAGTATATTTTTGGTATCATTGGGCAAAGATTCCACATTAACCTTTCAGCATATTGTAATTCAAGTGCTCTGAGAGATAACTAGATTTCTGCACCTCCTCATAGCTCTGTTTTCAGGCTTTAAGAAATCTAGACCATGACGGGAGACTTTGGCTAATCACAGGTCATTTCAGAGAGAGAGAGAGTTCCTATTGGCTGTGCTCCGGCTGGTGGGTGGTGCTTGGTATTTTCTCAACTGATCTCAACGTGGCTGCCGGGTCACAAACTTTCTCATTTTACAACTATAAACAGTACACTGCAAGATGTTTCTGAAAACATTTGAGGCGAGAAATAGGCATTGCAGTAACAGAATATTGATTCATTTCATTTGATCAGCGCTGCCTAGTTTGACCATTTGATCGGAGTTTGCGAGTGATTGACAGCTGCTCAGAGACGGCAGACTTCAGCTCGGCTCTGATTGGCTGTTTTCCTCCGGTATGTGAAATCTTGCAGATGCCATTAGGAGCACTGGCAGACACTGAGGAACGTGATTTTTTTTCAGATTACGTGTCATTCACTACTGTCAGGATATAGTGATTGTGTTTAATCATATTTGCTCTGTTTCTACCCACGGAAGCTTTAAGTATCATGATAATATGGTATTGTGGGGCCTCTGGTGATTCCCTCATTATACACAATGCACTCTTCTGCTACTATGGTTTAACCTGGCATTGTGTTTTTTCAGCATGCATTACACTTTCACCTCAGTCACTAAGAGGAGTTGTTTGGAATTATCCTATTACACAGAGTTCAGTCCAATCAAGATCACAGGTGAAATTGAAGCACAGAAAAATAGCAAATAAAGAGCATCATAAAAGCAAAAGGATGTGAGTGGGAGTTAAAGGCCGAGGGCTTGAATACTGAGCTACAATTAAGGTTGATAATTAGACAGACGAAAAGCATTTTTTGGAGGAAAACATTTTGATTCGGTCTATTTTTAGTCAAATGTTTTTGACAGCTTTCAAACTTTCATTTACATCATCATAGAAATGCAGAACACATGCTGTTCCACACACCGCACACGCGCATACACTTCCTCCCGCCGGGTTTGAACCTAATTTGAACCTAACACACTATGGTGACCTTTACATAAGAGAGAAGAGAGACAGGCAGGGAGAGGAGGCGTAGAAGCAGACAAACAAAACGGAAAAAATAGAAGCAGGGAAACCGAAACGGGCGGAAATATCATTCTTCAGAGTAATACAGAAAGGCAGGCGGTTAGGTAAACTGACTTGGATAACCACTGGGCAGCCGGAGGAGGAGGAGGAAGAGGAGGAGGAGGAGGAGGAGGAGGAGGAGGGAGTGTGTGATTGGGGGGTTGACAAGGGGTTTGGAAAGAGAAGGAGGAGAAAGTGTTGATCGAAAGAGGGAGGGTGAAGAGGATAAATGTTGCTCCCAGATGAAAACAAAAGGGATGACAAGAGATTGGAGGAGGCAGCTTATGCAGGTAAACGACAAGGAGGAAACAGAGCAGGTGCAGTGGATCAGTGGTGGAGGAGGTTAAGGGGAAGCGGGGGAAATGAGCAGATAAACGCAGAGAGAGAGGAAAAAGTGAGATAGAAGAGCGGTTGAGGAGAAACAAGCAGTGATAGCGCTGGGAGACAGAGAATACAGGTATCAGAGAAGAAAAGATATTGAAACAAACAACCATGAAAGAAGAGGCTGTCTGTCTTTTAACGCACTATTTTGTGCGTTATGCGTGTATTGAAGAAACACCGGCATGCCCTCGTGCACTTGGGCGCCACTGTAGCATCCCTCCCTCCGTGCCTCTCTCTGTGCATATATGCCTTTATGTGTGTGTCTCATTGTGTGTGCATGTGTGTGTGATGGCCTAGAACAGTAATGTATGCCTTCCCCTCAGCTGGGTTGATCTCATTGTGTCAAACTCTGGGCTTTGACTAATCACTCTTAAAAAAAAAAGAAAAAAAGAGGACTCAGCGAACAGTTGCACACACACTTACATGAACACACACGCACGTATCCACACAATAACAGCTCAAACTATCCCTTCTCCACCCATCTCTTCATTCATTGCTGTCTCTGTCATGTTTTCAATGCATCTATCTTTTTTTCCCAGCCACCCCAACTGTTTGCCATCTGTCTCCCAGCGACAACATCTCTTCTGCTGTCCCTTTGCATTCTTCTCTCTCTTTGGTAGATTTGGTTTCATTGCATTACATTTTAGTTGATAAACAGAGTTGAACGACCAGAAAGAGGGGAAGAAGACATGTATCAAAGTTCACTTAAACCCAGTGGGCAACATCCGGGTCTGAAAAGTGAAGCCAATGTAGAAATGCCAGAAACTTAATTTTTTTTCTAACAGCCAGCAGGGGGTGACTCCTCTGGTTGCAAAAAGAAGTCTAATTGTATAGAACTTTATGAGAAAATGAGTCTACTTCTCACTTGATATATTACCTCAGTAAACATTGTAAACACAAGTTTATGGTCTCAATCGCTAGTTTCAAGTCTTCTTCAATACAGCATTGATGTTCATTTAATAAATTATGGTACCATTTAGAGTCAAATAGACCATAAAGCAGGGGATGCTTGAAGGCGTGGCTACCTTGTGATTGACAGGTCGCTACCATGGCGTTGTTGGTGTTTTCGTCTTACATCTTTAACCCTTTTACTGTGTGTTTTCAGCTCATGAAAGTTAATAGCAAAATTTTGGTCGCCTGAAAACATCTTATTCAGAGTTCGATTGTACTTGATCAATTGAGTGCTCTCGTTTCACTTCTGGTTGCAAAAGACCAAGATGGCGACCGACAAAAACAAAGATGGCAACGACCAAAATGCTGAACTCGCTGCTTCAAAAAGGCAGTCCACAAACCAATGGGTGACGTCACGGTGACTACGTCCACTTCTTATATACAGTCAAACCCATATTTGACATGCTTCTTTTTCTGTGTGCATTATTTTGAATTGTATATTGAGGAATATTCTTAATCCAAACCACAGTGTGAAGCTATATTGATCCCCATAGGGAAACTGACATATTGGTTGCCCTCTTCCACAAGAAAGTTAGGCTCAGCCACAGAACTCATTGCCCCGATCTCAATATCAACACTGACGGAGACGCCTTTCCGCCATGTTCTGCAAGGGTTAAGGACTATCCCACTTTCAGAATTTTACAGCCCTTTATGCCCACTTTTCCTAAGTTAAACATGGGGTTACCATGGGAAGCGTTAAAAAGGAAACAAGGAGGACTGGCACATGGGTATTCAGCCTGGCATATTAGGTGCACTGGTATGCCTACATTTACAAAGACAAACGACATTTACAAGGATTTAAGATGGTACAAAAACACATGGAATCAGAGGAATGCATGGCTACAATATATATCTGGTATTTGACAATTACCTCTCGTCCATTCTGTAAGACAAGAGCCTGGAAGACGTTCAAATTGGGATTGGGCCATTGTCTTGAACAAGGATATTCAGCAAGGGTGTTGAACCATCTGTAGGATGTTTTTTTTTTTTTCTCATAACAACCGCCTGATGCCCTAAATGAATTAAGAACATTAAATCTCCAAACCACTAACATTAATGGAGTAGTTTGACATTTTAAGAAATATGTCTATTCGCTTTCTTCTAACTCCGAGAGTTAGATAAGAGTACAGATACACTGTAATGAATTACTGTGGATTTAGAAACAGTATGTTACAGTATTTCATAACAGTAGTAAAGTACTGTTCATGGCCAAGAAATAGTTGAACACACTAGCCCCCTTTTTAAAACTACAACATGTAGTTTTTCCAGCTTTTGTCGTCACTTTGTGCTAAGCTACGCTAACCGTCTCCTGGCTGTAGCTTTCTATTCAATCGACAGATATGAGAGTGGCATCAATCTTCTCATCTAACTCTTGACAGGAAAGAGAGTATCTGCATTCCCCAATATGCCAAATAATTCCTCAAAGATATCATTTATTTTCTTATGGTTTAGAATTTTAGTATGATTTCTGAGAGGCATAAAAACACCAAAGAACAACCTTAAAGAGGATTGTGGTGGGATGTACATGTGGTTTTAGATATGGCTCTCAGACTGTTCTCAGTTAAACTCTGTATTTGATGCTTTCACTGGACTCCAGTTAAGTGGTTGTAAAAGTGGGCTCTCTGGCTCCTGAAAGGGGTTCAAAAGAGTTCACAGCAATACACCAGTTCCATTTCAGCTTACTTTGAATTCACTAGATTACACTTACACTTTATATGGATGCATGACATCTAATCATAAGATCATTTGGATCACATAGGATACAGGTCAGGAGTTATATTCATGTAGGACAGTATCTTATCAGGTCTTGGGTAGAGAAGAGTGTGTGTGTGTGTGTGTGTGTGTGTGTGTGTGTGTGTGTGTTTTGAATCTCAGCTCTGGTGTAAATTTACTTTGTCCTGGAAGCCCAGATTTACAGTTACCTTTCTAATACATGCTGAGGAGCAGGTGCATGCTTGTGTAATTGTGTGTGCATGAGTGTGTGCGTGCGTGTGTGTATGTGTTATGAGTGATTGCAGTTCGACCTTTCCCTCTGGCAACCTCTCCTGGATTGCGCTCAGATCAAGATGGCAAGTACTCTAAACGTGTGCAGTGTGCGTGTGCGTATGCATGTGCATGTGCATGTGCATGCGCATGTGTGTGTGCGTGTGAGTGTGGTTTGATGGATGCCACAGATCATGGCTGTTGGATTGCATTGTGGTGAGCCAGCCCAGCCAAGTCATATCACATTAACACGCACACACACACACAAACACACACACACATACACACACACACGCCCTCTCATGAATGGATGAATGGATGAAGGCTGAGATGATAAAGAATAATTGGAAAGTGGTCCGGTGAGAGTAATGTCATTCCTCCATCATATTTTGTGTGTAGAGTGTGTGTGTGTGTGTGTGTGTGTGTGTACACGATATTCAATATCTTATTGAGTGAAAGGTTTATTCAATATTATTCATTCACAGAGATCTATCTATCTATCTATCTATCTATCTATCTATCTATCCATATATCTATCTATCTATCTATCTATCTATCTATCTATCTATCTATCTATCTATCTATCTATCATATCCATGTCTCTCATATCATATCTATGTTGTGAGGAGTTGTTATATTGTATGCATGTCTATTGTCTAGCTTTACAGTGCGTCATCTCACAGCAGGGAAGTCACGAGTGCTGCTGCTGCTGCTGCTGCAGCTGGCCTTGTCGGGTTGAGATGCACTACCCCCTGCGACCTACCGGGGGCAGTGTGAGCCATACATTACATGCTGCTGTTAAAGTAGAGCAGCAGAGGCAGCAGCAATGTAACAGCTGGGTTTTTGCCGTGTTGTGTGTGTGTTTTTGGGTGGGTGTGTGTGTTCAACAAGGCACAGCGCAGAAGGGGGAAAAGGATGGAGAGAGAGGTTTCCAAATAAGTGAAAAGGTGCAATTGCTTTCATCCTATAACTGCTAATTACACACTTTTCCACTGCTTAGAATCCTCACTGCAGTGCCAAATATATATGATTGTTGTGAATTATTGTTTATCCTAATAATTCAGGTAGTAATTCTCCATAGTGCTGAGTTGCTGAAAATACATATAACACCTTTAAGGCAAAATTTGAGGCAATCAACTAAGCTATTTGCTTAGATGCCTTTATTGTGAGCATATCAGAGTGCCATGCATGTATGTATTTATTTTTATTTTAGTAGATTCTTGGCAATGATAGCGCTATACTACCTTTCAGCTATACATGAGCACTTGCCAACTCTCCCCTCCAGTGTAACATATCTGCCCTGTTTTCAGCTACTACCCACATAGCATGGGTTTAATGTCACGATCAGTCAATACACGAATGATCAATGTAGACAAGAATGTCAGAGAAGTCATACGAGACGCCCTGAGGTAAACTTTATCAGTGATCGTTTATTTAAAGAGTCTTTATTTGGTTTCTGCCGTTCCGCTGTCATTTCCCTTCAGCGCGACTGACAGACAACGATGATATAAACATGGTGGCAGCCCTAAAGTCAGAGGAGCTCTCTTGAGACTGTTAACATTACAGATTGAAATCTAAGGATTAATTGAGACAATCTGAGCAAGGAAAGTGGATTGAGAGGTCGCTTTGGTCAGTTTCAAGGAGTGACAAAGCGTTTGATTTAGAAATGGGGATTGTTGTTGTCACCAAAAAAGTGAAGCCTGTCTTCTTTCAAGACACTCAATCTTTGTCACTTTGCAGCCCGCTCTCACTCCCGGGGTGTCAAATACTGACGTTTGGGCAGTGGCCCGCGGTGTCTTGATACCTACGCACAAGGCACATTGTAGCATCTGTATGAGACGCACCAGGCTTTCAACTAACTCCAATGTAAACTCATCCACGTTATTTTTAGTCGCAGAGCAACTAAAGTAGTATCAAGAGTGACAAAGTCCGCTAACTACGGGTGGATGGATCAAACAAACACAGGACTTCTACTCAGGGGACTGGCGTTTGTGTCCCATGTGAAACCAAAAGTTGAGTGATTTTTACTGACGGCGTTATATCACGTGACTATGCCACTGAGTCACATGACGTTACCTTACAACCATGCTTATTTTAAGTCAAACCATTATGTTTTTTTTAACCCTAAAGGCCTTTACACACCAGGGGTGCTTTTATTGTGAAAGGTAAGAAAGGAATGGCCTTTGTCAAGGTAGAAAGAAGTAATGAAGTTTGTTGTCTTGGTTCATACTATGGAGCCTCCGTGTTGTTGTTTTATAAACATATAAATAATACTCAACCCGTTCCACACAACATGATTGGTTGATGCCTTTATGCACAATGCGAAAGCTCAGAAAATCAACCTCGTTCTGAAAAAAAACCTTGCTTTTTCGCTGCATAATATTCGCATTCTTGTGAAAGTATTCAAGACAAAAAAACAACAAATTAATCGCACAACAAAACGCTGCAGGTGTGTAGAGGCCTTAACTAAGTTGTTTTGTTGCCTAAACCTAACCGCCACCGCTTCACAACGTTAACCATGAGCCAACCTTCTGCGTCAAGATACTATATAAAAGACTATCCCCGGCAGCAATCTGGTAACGCCAGAGGCTTCTGCCCAAGCGGCAAAATATGACACTTAGGGATGAGATGACGTTGCATTTTGCGTCATTGCTGAGAGCTATGGAATCCCATGATACTGCAGAAACACTGCATGGTGTTTACATGCCTTGGACACTTTTTTGTTCCATTGTGGGCTTTTTGGGGGCACTCTTTAGTGCATAAATTTCACACTGAGAATTTGGCCACTCAAATAAAACAGCAAAGGGTAAATTTAGAGCACAATGTAGTAAACAGGGAGCGATTTCAGACGCAGCCAAGGAATGTGGATTACAGAACATAGAATAGGATAGAATAGAAGAGAATATGCCTGATTAGCACTGAGACTAAATAGGCCCTGCCAATTCAGTAGGCTTGATATGGACAAAAGTATGCCAGTTCTGGGACGTGTGTTTGTATGAAAAATGGGTCTATTTGTGTGGCTGAATGTGCGTCCTCTTCATTTGCATGTATCCGTGTGTGTGTGTGTGTGTTTGTGCGTGTGTGTGTGATTGCACATGTGTTATTTGAACACAGAGGGCTTGGATTCAGCATCAAAGGCCCATTCACAGTGAAGTGGCAGAGGCAGTCTCTCTGCCTGCCACCAGCTCTAATTAGTCATTCACACTGGTTATCGCCAATCAGCATCTTCTTTTAGCTCTCGAGAGCTAACGCCACACAGAGAGGCACGCACACACAAATATACACGCGCACAAATAAACACTCGCAGAAGCATACTTGCATCCTCTTTCCAGATAAAGCAAAGATGGTCGGAGGGTATATCACAACATAAACAGCAAAGCAAATAGGGTTGGAAGCCTGTACCAACACAAAGGCATTCATTAAAGGAGTATGACACAGAGCATATACTGTATGTTCAAATGAAATGGACAGGAGCACAGGAAGCTGAAACACATGATGTTCCTTTCTGCAGGTCTGCGACAAAATCTGTGATAGTGATGATTATTTTTTTTTTCAGATTCAATCTTGCCATCAGAGCAACAAATTAAATAAATTAGACTTCTTTTTTTCCCCCTTCAAATGCAGAAAATGCCAACCCTCTCAGAGTCATATTTAATTTAAAAAGAAACAAGATGACATATCCACAAATTGATTTTCTCATTAAATGTTACCAATGATGTCTGGAGGGCTCCTTCAATTATTGCTAAAGATTTAAATGCTTTTGTTTACTTTCTCAAAACTTACTTTATTTGAGTTTTGTCCTTCTACAAACTCTGAGCCGATCAATATTAATATGAAAAGTTATTCTTCCCCTTGATGACAGGGCTTATCAAGAATATACCGCTTTGCTTTGTCTACATGCCTCTCATTCTTTGTATAATTACAAACAAAACAAAAACTTCAAACAATATGACATTGACGTATTCTTTCACAGAAGTTTTGGAGAGACATTTCTAACACAATGAAATTGATCATAGACCCCTTTTTAAAGATGATAAAACCACATTTTAATAGCAATGTAATGCCTGTGCAGCCAACTAAAATAAATAAAAAATGAATTAATTAACTTTCGTGCCGGCGAGAGCCGTGGCTGGAGGCATAATGTTTTTGGGTTGTCTGTCCGAACCATTCTTGTGAACACAATATCTCAGGAACGCCTTGAGGGAATTTCTTCAAACTTGGCATAAACATCCACTTGAACTCAAGGATGAACTAGTTAGATTTTGGTAGTCAAAGGTCAAAAGTCAATGTGACCTTTGACTACCAAGAATTCATGCTAATTATGACAATGTCACACAAATGTCTAATAGGATAAAAAAAAAAGAAGTAATGACATTTTGGAAAAACATGGACGTAAACTGCTACTTGACTGATTGGCGGAGCCATGCAACCGCAAGGCAGTAATTCTAGTTTTTAATTAGTTTCATTTTGATTCTTGAGTAACAGATATAGGGCTAGAGTTCTATAGGATAAAGTTCTGTTTTCATCATGTGTATCACGTGTTGGCTGTCAGAGCAGAGGGATTAATCATCCAAGACCTTGGTCAAAAGATATCGAATGTTTCCGTGTGGGATCACGTGTGTGAGAGTTTGCATTCATTTGCAACTGTGTGGTAAGGCTGCCAAAGCCAGATAATGTTCCATCTCCATTTTATCTTACTTGGGTGGGTAAATTAACTTCCACAAACAAAATGAGTGATAGAAACGGCAAACGAGTGCAGGCACTGGCACGCGAGCAATCACCTGAGGCGATCCGCAACTACTTTCTTTTATGCTAATGATAGTTCCTTCCACTCATCACTACTTCTTGTTTTTTTTTCCTCTTCTCCATCAGTTACCAGTTCTGTCAGTGCTGATCATCCATCTGTGCAAGGTCTGGTTTAGAGGGGTATGGAGTGTTTATATGCGATGCAAAGGCATATGAAACATCCAAAAGCAAGCTGAGAGCTGAGAAAGGGAATGAAATTAGAAGGAAAGAAGCGTATGATTTTATTTGGCCGTCAAGTGTGCATTGAGGCAAGAAACAGGTTACAGAAAAATCACATTTGTACTTTATGGCAAGTTCTGCATTATGATTTGGAAAAACAAAGAAAGAAACCTCACAGTGGAAGCCATTGAGACTGTTAAGAGAAAGAAAACACACATAAAGCGGGGTACTCACTTGGGAGTTGGCGCCTGGTCAGATCATCTCTTTCCAGGTCAGTGTCTCCACTAGCAGCCATTGATGGGACATCAGCAGTGAGCATAAGCACTGACGTCCTTGATCTGATCAACAAAGGCCTTTACACACCTTTTTGTTGTGTGATTAATTTGCACGTCCATATATGTTTTTGATTTTTCTGAGCTTTCACACCGCAAATAAAAGACATCAACTGATCACGTTGTGCAAAACGGACATATTCAAAACATACACTCTAGTGTACAACGAGGCGGAGGCTCCGTAGTCCGAACCAAGATGGCGAACTTTATTCACAAAGGCAGCGCCGACCAGATCCACTCCTTCCATTCTTACCTTTCTCAATAAAAAGCCCTAGACTTATACTCTGCACCACATAACTGTTTACCAGAAGCAAATTCACTAAGAGTCGTTCTCTTAAAAGGAAATTCTAAAATGAAATAGCATACATTTGTTTAGGCTGTACAACAATTTACCTCAGACAGACAGACTTCCAGACTGCTCTGGGTCTCTCTCTGGGTGCTCTCCCAGTAGTTGGTCCTCTGCCTGCACAAATCCATTCAAACCTTTTATTGAAAAGTGTTGCAACCGGTACAAATAGTTTGGAATCGAAATATTTACAGGGTATTTCACATTTTCATCACATTCCTGGTGTGTACAGGCCTTAACACTGAAACACTTATTTGTGTCGTCATGGGAAACAGCCATCCCTCTGTCGTTTTCCCTCTATTTTGTAGTCTTTTGATTCTTCCTTTCAAGCTCCCTATTCTCCCTCTTCTCCTAACATCCCCATTGTTTTCTCTTTTTGCTCTCACCTTCCTACTTCTCTTTCGCCCTCATCCGTCCCATACGCCCACACTCCCAGCCATTTTTTGCGTCATCAAGCATCAAGAACAGTTTGTCACATTAGTTTGCCGCTCTGCGGAGAAGTGAGAGAGAGAGGTAGAAAGCGTTGACCTTCCTAAAGACAAAGGCTTTCTGCATCTTAAGCAGCGAGTGTTTCTGAGAAAAAGCTGGAGCTTGCAGATGGTTGCCTCTCTGCTTATACAGCAGGCCATTATCATGTTAGGACCCACTGTCGCTGCTGTCACCACTCATCACAAGCACACACACACACACGCATATACACACAAATTAAAATCGGCAATGAGGAAAAAGATTTTCACCGAGGCTATACATTAGAATCCCACAGCGAATAGTAAACACATAATGGAAACATGAGCAGCCTTGCGTGAAAACACACTGAGTAAAGGTCCAACAATCAATATGCATAACTAATAGCATTTTTAAAGTCCTGAATTAATCAGGGGGAATAGTCACCATGGGAATTTGGTTGTACGGGGGATTTTATTTCCCAATGTCTCGCATTAACAACTTTTAAAACCATCGCCAAGTTTCTGTCTCTGACCACCGGTCAGTCATTGTCCTCCACACATTTCTATCTGTCCCTTTGTGCCTTCTCCAGCCACCTCGCTGCCCCTTTATGACTACACTGTGAGTAATACCATCAGCGATGCCGTGTCTCAACAACATCCAGGACGCTAAAGGTCAATCAGCGGTCAGCGGGCCTCCCACAGCCCTTAAATATAGTCCTTTAATTAATTTCTCAGCAATATGTAGAAGTGCTTAAACCAATTTTAGCTTCATTTCCCAGCTTTAGACATTAATTAAACTCAGGCATGTGACTGTCTGTCAGCAGCGTGGGCATCATTTAGTCAAAATCTGAGGATCCGCAGTGGTGGAAAGTAAGGAACATTTACTCTAACTAAGTAAGTGCTGTTAGTAACTTACTGTTAGCACAATTTTGAGGTACTTTACTTATAATGTATATATTGTAATTTTTACTCTACGTTTATGTAAATTTAGTTACCTTGCAGATTGTAATAATTAAGGCAAAATAAAGTATGATGTATCACCATGGATTAAGTAGTTAAAATTAGCCCCTATACCAGCTGCAACATTAAAGTAGATTAAAGATAGGGTTGGTAATCTTCTTCAAATATATTTTTTGTTACATTTGTTGAAATTCTCATTACATCCTGACAGTAATCAATAAATCAAATGCTCTGACAAAAAAGAAAAAGAAAATCTGGTATCTGTGGCTGTTGCTGGACTGTAACAAGCCCGTCCACTCATTTCATTTAGCCCGAATGTAATGATTGGATGGGCTACCTGCCTGTATACCTGGGCGTACTCTGCATGTGCACACATTGCTCGTCACCGGAGTCTTCCACAAGCTGCTAGCTTGACAGCTGTGAGAACTAACAATAGCCATGTTCACCTATCACATTTATTATGATATGTTTGTGTTTGTATTGATAATTGTGGCGGAGTGGCTTTGGAGGGAGACCTGAAGGAACGGACTGTCTGTGTTCCAGACTTGGTGACTTTCCCACTGGATATAGTGACTTTTGGAGGTTGCTAGCTACTTTCATTGGAAAAGAGGATTTTTTTGGATGGATAATCTTCATCAGAATCAATTTCAGAGCCCATTTTTGACTTTGATGAAGACGCACTTGGCGTCGAAACGTTAGTTTTCCAATTAAAGTGGCCTTAAATCCATGTGCTCCATTTCACCAAATCTCTCCTGTTTTCCAAAATTGTTTTGAAGCTGTACTTAACTTATGACACATATTACAAGTGCCATATTCATTAAAAGAAATCACACTGATGACTGTTGATAGATAATGACCCCAGTTGACATATGATCATTTATTTCTTATCTGCTCATCAGCTGTTTCCCTGTCACTCCGGGACTTCTCCTGGTGCCCCGCCAAAGTGTGTGTTATAACAAGGCCTCCAACCGTAACCACTGAGACGATCAACAGAGCAGCTCTTTGGATGTCCTGTTAGCTGACTGCAGCTTCAGGTCCCTGACAGCTGCTTCACAACAAACACACACACAAATAAAATGCCACCCAGCCCTACTTGGCATTCTGTTTTAGGTAACATCACTTTGTGTGTGCGCGCACAAGTGTTAGAGCAGTATGACAGCGCTGATTGAACCACAATCGGACAATGAATACCAATCTGTGCATTCCCAATCTGTTCTGCCAACCTTTCTCCTTCCCTGTCCTTGTGTTACCAGGCTTTTAGTAGCAGCTGCACAGCCACCGTGTCTGTCAGTGTTATCTATGACACAGAGACTCTAGATACCCTTTAGGGGTCCTTCAGTATCCACAGGGTGCCTGTGAAATGAAAACTTCAGCAGACAGTTTCCCATGCAGAATAAGAATGGCTACTCTTACAACACAGGTGGTTTCCCCATTGTCACCTCACAATTGTGATGTTATGCAGTATTATTTATTATTTCAATATAAATGGAAATATATATACTTTTTTCATTCATTTATTGCCATTGTACAACACATGGTAGCACAAAAAAAATACAGTTGTAGTTGTAAAATGCAGTTGCTACACAAGAAAAACAAAACAAAACAAAATAATACATGTACCTTGGGATGCAGCCCAGTTGAACTAAATGGCGTATGAATGACACGGTATTCGCAAGTCGTTTCCCATGCAATAAGAACGCCGTTCTTGCTTTTGCCGTGTCATTGTCACGCTATGAAAACGTATCCACGTAAATATGCTACGCTCAGAGGTAGTGAAGTAAAATAAAAGTAAGACTGCTTATGGTGGGCAGGAAAGGAAGTGGATGGGTCCAACAAACACAGGACTTTCAACCAGGAGACCGGTGTTCGTGTCCCAAAGTGTTGTTGAGTTGCGTTATATTAGTGACGTGTTTTCCATACTTCTGTTATGTTGTTTACGTACATATTTCACTTAGTTTACATAGTTATTTTAAGTCGAACTGTGATGTTTTTTCTAAATCTAACTAAGTGGTTTTGTTGCGTAAACCTAAGGCTGCATTCACGCCAGATCCAGCAGTGCAGTGAAAAAGCAAGTCTTCCCATTCATTTTGAATGGGGGTAATGCGTTTGGGTTGTGACTGTGGTGGCTGCACAGGGTGC
>CAKAOH010022208.1:26646-77795 GCA_916701665.1 Sebastiscus tertius
GTCTGTATTGACTGTATGAAAACGTATCCACATAAATATGCTGAAAAGTGAGAAAGACTGCTTATGGTGGGCAGGAAAGGAAGTGGATGGGTCCAACAAACACAGGACTTTCAACCAGGAGACTGGTGTTCATGTCCCAAAGTGTTGTTGAGTTGCGTTATATTAGGGACGTGTTATTTTGTGACGTGTTTTCTATACTTCTGTTGTGTTGTTTACATACATATTTCACTTAGTTTACATAGTTATTTTAAGTTGAACTGTGATGTTTTTTCTAAATCTAACTAAGTGGTTTTGTTGCTTAAACCTAAGGCTGCATTCACGCCAGATCCAGCAGTGCAGTGAAAAAGCAAGTCCTCCCATTCATTTTGAATGGGGGTAATGCGTTTGGGCTGTGACTGTGCCAAAAAAAACAAAAGCAGGGACCCGTGGTGAAAAAGTAGAAACAGAATCAACTTGTGAAGAAACGCAAACTGACGTCACGCTGTGGTGACCAATCATGTACCCGGCGATCCAGACCTGTGCAATCCGGCCATGAGGGAACATGTCCAAAAGACAAAAGTTGTGCAGTCGATCATTAATTACACACCTGATTTGGTCTAGATCTAGAGAGTTCAATGATCCAATCCACCAAACAACTCACAGCAAGAGTCAGTACCAACAGGAGAATACACTGTTTAGCATTTCAGCATTGGCAGAGAATTTTGGCAAATTTTTCTTGGGCGCTACCCACATAATCAGCTGTGCTGCTCATCCCAAAAACACATGATCCTTACAAGTTTGACATCATTGTGGAGGTAAATAAACAGGCTTTCCAACGATGTAAAATACAATGACAATTAACATTGTAACAACAGAGAAATAATCGACCAAACACAAATTTCCAAACTTTTTTTCCCGAGTTTAATAAGATCAGAATCATTATTTTGTTTTAACATAACCCTCTGAAACTGAAATAAATATTGTAATCTGTGATTCCATCAATAGACGCCAGCTCCATTGTGTTTTCATGGACACGGTGTTCTGAATATTAGCTAATATGCTGGTAATGATCATATTTTGGACAAGCTAATCTTGGATAATCTTCATGTCTTACTCATGAATACCATCTGAACATCCAAATAAATAGAGGGCTTTGGACGTGACTATGGAAATGAAACTCACACAAAAAGAGAAATCTAATAGAATGCCCCACTGTCTCCAATGATAAAATCATAAAGCGGTGCCAATATGCCCTTTTGTCAGACTTTTCACAAATAAGAGCATACAGTATAAAAAGCTTGGGGTATATGTTTGCATAACTACATGACATTTCTCTTTAAACTCTCTGGAAATAGAAGAGCCAAGAAGCGTTATAGAGCTCCCTCTTTTCGTGTCACCATAGTTTTTGTCTCTTCAACTCACAGTTTGAATCTTTAATGCATTTCGTCTTTTTATATATCTCTCTCTCTGTGTCCCGTCTGCTCTCCGTCTCTGTCCATCCCACCACGTCTCCATGCACTTCTCTTAGCGTTTCATCCTTTGTCTGAACTTTTGCATTTCCTTTGCTGTCTCAGAATAAAACATGACACATGCAAAATGTTGTTGTGGAAGGAGGAAAGGGAAGAAAGGGGGGGGGGGCAACAAAACACAAAGAGGTAGGAGAAAACATTAGGGGTTAGAGGAGAAGCATGGGGAGGGTCAGGCTGCCTTGAGCAGAGTTCACTCTAGTTATTTTCCTCCTTTGATTCGTCTTGTTTTAGTTCCCGCTCTTTATTATTTCAGTGCAGTGCGGAGTACTTTCGCTGCAGTTTGGAGACTCATCATTTTGCCCCGCAGGGGAGAAATGCAGATGGCAAGATGCTCCACTCCTCTCTCATCCCTCACTTCCCTACTCATTTTTTTCCCTCTCCTCAACTCCATCCCTAATGAATCAAGAGAATTAATTAGAAAGATATAAAATTAGATGACTGGAGGAATGGAGGAAGAGAAGGGAGGGAGGTTGGGGGCAGAGAGAATGACACAAATAAGTTATTTTTGGGGGCATGTAGTGATTTATTTGAACATGTGGACGATCTACCCATTTGCCAGATGTTAGACATGCTTGTATGTGTGTGTTGGGTAAATGCAGAGAGCGCTCATCAATGAACACAGATGAATGACGTGAGGCTTTAAAAATGCTTTTTATGTTTAAAAATGCCTTTTCTCTAGCATTTTCAACTTGATTTCAAGCCACACACATGCATACGTAATCCATTTGACTTGTGTTGTATGTGAGGAGAAGAGAGGAACCAGCACAGTGGGGATGTTGCACATCAACACCAACATGTCTCAGTCTCACCTCTCTTCCCCTTAAGACTCTCTCCTCCTCCTTATTTTTTCTTGAGTAACCTTTCCTCTCCTCCTTCTTTGAGTCTCTTATTATCTATGTCCTTTGCCTTCTCCATTCTTCAATGCTCTTGACATATTTCCATCTTTTCTTTTGACCTCCTTCATTTATCCATCCTCTCTGCCTCCTGTCCCTCCTCTTCTTTTACAAGCATCTCCCTGTCCTTGCGTGTTCTCACCTTTGCATCTGTTATTTCTTCCTCCTTTCCACTCTCTCTCTCTCTCTCTCTTCCTCTCCTCTCTCTCTCTCTTTCTCTCTGCTGCTGCCAGTCTGCCGCTGTCTGTCTAGCTCCCCGAGGGGATACAGTACAAGTGTTTTTGATTTGCAGCCAGGCTAAAGATGCATCAGACAGCGGCCGCTGTGTGTCACACCCACATGCGCACACACACATTCATGTATAAGCCCAAGCCAACACACCTACATGTGCAACACCCGAACGCACGCACACACGCGCTTACAGACACACACACACACACATACAGAGATGCATTCAGCTGACGGGTGCAGTGGCAGCCTTGTGAAGTGTTTTCTCCTTGTTCACAGAAGGAGGGGAGGAGAGTGAACGGCGAGGAGAGGAAGATTCCACCACAAAGGATGGGGAGTAGCAGTCGCAATACGCTCCGCGCCTCGAACACAGTGCATAAATGATTGGAACTGTGTCTCACAAGTGGTAAAGTACTGATGTTGCTGTGTCAAAGGTCATTACAGGTTAAGTGTCTATTGATTTTTTCTGACTACGGTGTGATTGTGCGTTCAGCATGCCACTGCTGGGTCACTTTCATTGACCAAAAAAAGACTAATGAGCAACAGGTCATTTGGGTATCTCTCTCTCATCTATCTCTCTATGTTTTTGATGCAAATTGTTACCCCTTGATTCCACCCTTGCCACTCTAGACAATGCTCGTGATTCCACCAGATGCGATGTAGTATACGTTTCAGAAACATCCCGGGAGCGGCTCTCCGCTCTGCTACGCTAAAAATAGGCGCCTAGTCTATTTTTGACGAAGCCGAGGGGCGTTACACAGAGCAGATCGAGCCGGGCAGGAAGTGGAACGGCTAAAGCATCCGGTCAATTTTCTGCAAAGGGTTGAATAAACAACCCTTTGCAGACTTCCGATCGAATCACATCACTACAGCCACAAATGTCTGATCCATGTCGTTCTTAAATGGACTTTTAACGGTATTCACTTCATTTGTAGGCTACAGAAATAACAACACAATTTAAACAGACAAAAAAGAAACCATTGGTAACTACGTAGCTTACTTACTGACTGGCAGAAGCACAAATATCCAGGAAAAATGACCAAATCAACAAAATCTGCATGTTGGGCAGGCAAAACGCTCCACTTCTGAAACGCTCCTGCCGTGCGGAGGACGGAACAAAACCATGGTGCAGCCAGAACGTGGCGCAGCACGGTGTAAGTCACTAAGATGGTTTTCTACCATCCAATGAGTCTATATTTCCAGCCTATAGCAGATTTTATGAATGCCCAGGTGTATAAATGTACAGGTTCTCTCTGACAGCCATCAAAGGCTGCTTAAAAAGTGACCATAGAGTTGAATCGGCTCCATTGTGACAGGTCATCAAAAAGTGAACATTATAGGGGTGATAAAGGTGAGATTAAGTACAGTAATAAAGTGTTAAGAGAGTCTTACTTAATGCCAGAATGCATTATTTACAGGACGTCTTTTTTCAGATGGTTGATTTTTAATGTATCATTGAAATTCTTAAAGTCAAAGTGCGAAGCACACTGATTAAAACATCTTTGAAAGATGAATCCACGCAGCAAAAAAGCTGATTTGAAAGTAGAGCTGTGCAAAAAAAGGAGAAGAAGAAGAAAAAGCATGGCCTTGAGGTAGAGAAACAGAGGATTTGCTTCAGTAATGCCTACTGCAGCACACTCTGTTCCTGAGAAGCCATTATGAGTTACAGGGGTTTACGTGTTGGCATGCGTACAGGCTGGCCTTGATCCCACTTCACTTCACAAATGTATCACTGCACACGTCAGCGATCAGCGTAGCACAGGTGAAACAGCAGAGCATTTTCACATGCTTTTAATCTCCACAGTTGTTCCAAACTAACTGGAACCTCTAACCTTGCACGGCAGCTAGATTCTTGCGATGTCACGAGACTTATCTTACCCAGGGTCGCGGGGGGCTGGAGCCAATTCCAGCTGACATCGGGCGAAGGCGGGGTACACCCTGGACAGGTCGCCAGACTATCGCAGGGCTGACACATAGAGCCAGTCAACCATTCACGCTCACATTCACACTTTAGAGTCAGCAATTTACCTAACCTGCATGTCTTTGGACTGTGGGAGGAAGAGCCGGAGAACCCGGAGAAAAGCCACGCTAACTTGGGGAGAACATGCAAACTCCACACAGAAGGGCCCCAAGCCGGATTCGAACCTGCGACCCTCTTACTGAGGAGCTACTGCCAGCTACAGGTGTGGCTAAGGTGTGTGGGACAACGCAGATGGCGACACGGAGTGACTGTTTGTTCTAAACAACAATGGCGGCTCCTGAAGAGGTTAGCGTAGATGTTGCGATAGCATCAGTTATATCAGAACTAGAGAGTATTTCTTCATTGAAAGAAGAGCAAAGAACAGCGCTGAATGCTTTTCTCGATGGAAAAGATGTTTTCGCTCGACTGGCTACGGCAACAGTTTGATTGACAGACAGTTCATCTAATCACCCGCGTAGTATGTTTTGAAAGTGCCTGCCCTTTTTCCAAACAGTTTCCAATGACGGCTTCTCAGATGGTTCTGTGTAACAAACAATCTGGTGGGTCAGGTTATGGAGCCTTAAGCTTTACTCTTAACCCAAACTTAGTTTTTGTTCTAACATTAATATTTAAACCAAGTCTTTTTGAAGAAGTGAAGACTGTCAAAAAGTTATTATGGATTATCCTAAACTTTCTATGAAGACATTCTTCTAATGGAGAGAGTTGACAATTTAAGACTGTTAAGTTTTATGGACTGCCTAAAATGCAGTACATAAAACCGAGTCCACTAATCTACCTATCACCTTTAGTGTTGGCAGCATCACCTTTCAGACAGCTCAATTTCTCACAAGTGTCTAGAGACCCCACATTATGAACAGTATGGATTTTGTCCAGAAGCTCAAGGACTTGAAAGCGCTCACCTCACACAGTCAGGTATCTTTTGATGTCGCTGCACCCCCCCGCTGAGGAAACAGTGAAGGGAATCAGACAGCGGCTCACGCAGAATCTTAGCTGGAAATTTAGAACAACTTGGATCAGATCCTCTGGGGTTGTGCTTCGATCCTACTTATTTCATGTTCAAACGGAATTTTTACAAGCTCTCCTTGTCGCTAACCTGTATATGGAACATTTGAAACAGATGGCCCCTCAACGGCTCCCACCCCACCTGACATCTGGTACATGTGGATGACGCATTCACCAAACTGCACTGCTTCAGTATCGGCATCTAACTCATCAAAGTTTACCTGTAAAGAGGAAGAGGATGCTACCATTTCACAACATTTGTGTCCAGATGACATAGTGAGCAAAAAGACCACTGTGTAATAAAACACACTCAAACAGAGCAATAGCTTTAAGTCTAATCACCACTTACAACATAGAAGTTCAGTTTTCAGGACTCTTATAGAACATCCAAGGAGGAGGATAGAGAGGGGGAGCTGCAGCCTGTCCATCCCTATACAAGGGCAGAGCTGTCACTGGTAACTCAACGGGGACCACCATGAACATCCCAGTGGGACTTCCCTTGCGTGGCTAGACTGTCAAAATATCTAGCAAGAGTGTTAAAGGTTAAAGTTTTACAGTCAACACCCACCACAAACCACCTTAGGATCTCTGCGTGGACACCCTAATGTCAGGATCCCCTTCTGGGAGGGAAACTGGGATGTATATATGACATCACTTGCGACAGCTGTAGATGGTGAACAGCAACAACAGCGAAAGACACTGGACAAATAACTACAAGAGCACCAGAAACAGATAACTTCAGCTGTCTGTGAACACCAGACAAAAAGCGATCACTGCGTCGACAAGGGGAAGTGTCAAAGGTCATCATCAAGGAGTCAGTGGACAGCTGGAGGAATATCAAGGAGGCCGCTCACATCCAACACCAGATGAGGTGATTAAAAGAGTGTCAATTCGATCTCGGAACCCATCAGCTATCGGTCTAACAACGGATTAGCCTCTGAGGGCAAGGGGCTATATTTCATTTCATGTCCTAATGTCTCCAAATTCTACATGTGAATACAGAATCTGATTATAGAGATTAGTGTCAATCAAACTTCAAACAATTGAAAACCATTGGAAAACTTTGATGGAAATATGTGATTAACAGTTTTGTTCATGTATTAATATGAGGAATGTTATCGTGGAAGCTTGAGTGAATGTTTTTGCTTCATGTACGTCCATTAATTCCATTGCATTTTATGCATCTCTCCCCGAATCTCTGTCACTTCCACTCAGGTTTTTTTAATGCACAAATTGAAAATGTGCATAAAAACAAGTTGATGGAAACACACTTTATGTCTCCAAGTTCAAGAATTAATCTCATTTGTAATTATTAATATGAATAAATATGTAAAAACATACACAAGGCCACGCATGTATACAGATATCACCCACCGATGTAGTGACACGGGTGCTCCTTTGCTCTGATAATGGTATCCTAACTCGTTTTCAAAGCGTGAAGGTCTTTGGCCTTGTTACCGCGGTGGTATTTCTTGCTCGTGTTATTCTGACAGGAAACAGACGAAGGGGAACTTATCAGACCTGCGCCGTCAAAGCAGCCAAATGTCACACACGTACACCCACCAACGTCTAGACAGACACATACCTACACAGAGACTGACAGACGGACGCGTTTCTCCACTCTGCCATTTACACACACACACATATGTTAAGACTTACCTACACATATAAGTACACATGCTCTCTATATATATACACAATCAGTCAAATGCGTCTACTACTGAAATGTATACACATGCACCCACATTTACACACACACACACAAGCTTATCAAGCCTTTGCCAGAGGCCTTTTGGAAATGCCAGCAAACAGCTCCTCAGAACAACAAGGTGCTGCATTCACTTTCTCAAAATGCCACAAGTTACAGACGGCTAGATGAAGGCGGGGAGCAGGAGAACGGGGGTGAAGCGAGAGAAAACCAGTGGAAAGAAGTAATAACATTAACACAGATTAACATACTTTGATTCAAAATTTAAGAGGGCTATTACAAGCTAATTTCGCTAAACACGCATTTAAATTCAGGCCGAATAGCAGAATTGATAGCTTAATTAAATACTGGAGGGAGGGGGTGAAAAAAAGGGGGAGCAAATTGAGTCAAGGAAAGGGGGAATGAAGAAGGAAGGAAAGGACAAGGCGAAGTGGGTGGGTATGTGCCAGGGACAGAGAGAAGTAATGTCCTTGTACTGCGTACAACGGAGACAACAATGAGCGCGTTCATTCACAAAACAAAGAGACACTAACTCTTTCTTTAGAGATATAAAGTCCAGGAGTGTTTTTGTGACTGGCAACTCTGGCGGTCAAACACTTTTGCACTTCCGGAGGACACCACGTTCTTGATAAATTCTTATTTTACTCTTTATGTGATGTGAACATTATCACATGCATGAATTATTCTTGTTTTCATCTGGTGAGCGAGAGCTGCTGACTGTTACACTCTGTCTACACCAGATGTTTTTTGCAAGTTTTCAGTCCTCTGCTACATTGATTGACTGCACAGCAGTACCGGGGCTGAATGCATTCAGTGATGGAGGACCTCAGCTGCTGCTGATGTGCTGCTTTCATCACAAAACTGCTGTGGACAAGGAGATTTTATGTAATATAAATTTGTATTGGCGCAATAGCTGTCCAAATCAAACTAATTCTACTGGAAAATATAACATTAATCTGCCGTACAGGCTTCCATCACCGACCATGTTCAGTCAAATGCTGTAAAACAGCGCTCAAGTTTTGCATCCAATTACATCAGCAGTATCCTTCACAAAACTGCGAGACTCAGCAGCACATCACCTATCTCTGAGCTTTAGAGCTGCTACAAGTTTTTAGTTCCTCACTTGTGACATGACGCTTGTTACCTACAATCATTCTGCTAATGCATTAACATGGATCATCCATCTCTCATTCTCTCCCCACATAGGATACAGAGCTTTCCAAAGACCCACTCTACATCTCGCCCTGCACACACGCATACGCATAACCGAACACACACACACACACACACACACACACCTTCAACGATTCTGAAATTGCCTGAGAAACAGCAAGAGACAGTCATGAACCCGCTCTAAATTGCTGCTCGGAATGTAGACGAAGAACATTATGCGCTGCGTCTCCTTCCTAAATTGTCTTTTTATGGAACTAATACCTGACTGAGACAGAGGAGACTGCTGCCCTAATATGACCGAGAAGATCCTTTTATTACCAAAGAGGTTGTGATATGTTACCTGCCTTTTCCTCTACTTTAGACATGAATTGAACAGAAATGAGAGTGTGTGACTGTGTGTTTATCGCTGGCGAGCTGAAAAACTTGCAAACTTCTCTGTAATCAGGGCTGGCAATCAATTAACATCTTTAATCATGATTAATCGCATGATTGTCCATAGTGAATCGTGATTAATCGCAAATTAATCGCACATATTGTATCCGTTCAAAATGTACCTTAAAGAGAGATTTGTCTAGTATTTAATACTCTTATCAACATTGAAAACAATGACAGACATTGAAACCCTCACAGGTACTGCATTTAGCATAAAAAATATACTCAAATCAGAACATGGCAAACTGCAGCCCAACAGGCAACAACAGCTGTCAGTGTGTCAGTGTGCTGACTTGACTATGACTTGCCCCCAAACTGCATGTGATTATCATAAAGTGGACATGTCTGTAAAGGGGAGGCTCATGGGTACCCATAAAACCCATTTTCATTCACATATCTTGAGGTCAGAGGTCAAGGGACCCCAGTTTGAAACGTTATTTCACCTCCTTCGCGAAAGTACGACAGAATGACATGGTTGGTACCAATGGATTCCTTACGTTATCTAGTTTCATATGATGCCAGTATATTCACTCTAGCTTTAAAACTGAGCCGCTACAACCTCTAAAAGATCGATGCGTTAAAGAAATTAGTGGTGTTGAAACAAATGATTGCTTTAAGTTTGACAGCCCTACTATATATATATACATATATAAATATGTTTGTTTAGTGTTTGATTCCCCCAAAATGAGCAAAGAATGAAGTTGCTCTCCCTCTGTGTGTTATAATCCAAGATTTTTAGCCGTTGCCATGTTGAGAGCCATGTGGAGGCAATAGATATGCTCTGAATTTTGCGTTTAGACCTTTAGATAGTCCTGTTTTGGTTTGAGTTTTTGTGATAATCTCAGTTTGTTGTTAACGAATAACATTATTTTACCAATTCCAACTGGTTTTATGTTGTTTCCCCTTCTCCTAGCGAGCTGGGTTGTAACACTCTTTGAACTATTGACTTTTTTTTCATCATTTTCCTTCATTTAGCTCTATCATCCATCTCTCTAACCTTCTCTCCCACTCTTTTTAATCTCCATTCACCCCCTCTTTTCTCATCTCCCCCTTTCTTCTTTTTCGTGTGATCCATTCTTTTACTGCAGTGTGTCTGTGTTACTGTATTTGTATTGTTGAGCTGCTATTTAGAGTACATTTCAGAGACAGAAACATACTCTATAGGTGAGTGAGATAGAGAGAGCGAGAGAGAGTCCATTGCTGGTGATTTAGGACTTAGTAAAGAGAATGAATTGCTACTATTCATCCTTGCTCAAAGATGTAGCCTGACTGGGCTCCATGCCGACACGTACCGCCCATGTAGGTACCTGCACACACACAGACACACACACCGCACACCACGGATGGATTTAGAGGGCAATAAAACTGCCAGCGCTGCTCTGCAATCTGGCAAATGACCTGGCCATCAACGCTACAACACAGCTGAGAGCAGAGAGAGTAAGGGAGAACAAAAGTCATCCTAGCAGAGGAATATAGCCAACTGTAGCTTTAAAAATGTGCCTTTATGAATTCAAGTTGAAGTGAGAAAAGACTAGAAATGTGTGTGCTTTTTTATTCCATTTTCAATTCAATTTGTCAATATTGAAAAGGAAGGTTGGACCTACAGTGTTTACAATGGTGAAGTTAAGTTAAGAAACATCGTAATTTGGGTTAAAATGACCACTTAGTTAAGGTTATGGCACCTTTGTCGTCATGGTGACCATTTCAAATGCTTAGTTAAGGTTAGGGAACAATCGTCGTGTTTTAAGAAAACAAGGTTGACTGTCAGAAAATGGGAAGCAAACAGTGGTTTGGTTTCTCATGTTAAAATCTCATGTCTTATTGACTCCTCTATCCACCGTACCTTCACAAACTTTGTCACTCTATAATTACATCCCATGACTTTCTCCTTTACTCGTCATATTCATAGGTGCAGTGCTGCCGGAGTGCCCTAGAATGACGCTCTAACACTTTTTTCTACATGTGATGAAATAGAATATCCGCAGTTTGCATAATCCGGTTGAAATTCATATCTATTATCATATCTTTTTAAGGGCTTGAAGATCCAATCATCACTTAAGCATATCATGTCATGCAAGAGGGCCAATAAAAACAAATCGAATGGTCAAAGTTGTCATGTTGACATTTAAGGCGTGTTCATTGATTCACCATGTCGACTCATGCATTGAGTAACATGCAAGAAAACATTCCACCTTGAAAGTTGCCAGTAGTTGCCGGCAGCACAGTGAATACATCTTTCTTGTCTCAGTCTATAGTTAGCAAACTGTCTGCATTGCAACTTTTCCTCAGAATAGATGTTTCAAATGTGGCTTCATTTGCTCGGCACAAGTAAGTAAATAATTTAAAACACTTTGTGTTCATTCACCTATTGCTTAATTCCACGTTACAACCCTTACAACCTACTAACTCCATGGTGACTGCCATGTAATATTCTCAACATGATGAAGCTATTCTTAAAGTCCATTGAAACAAGTGTGTGCGTCATAGGTGCGCTCCAGTACTTAAAGAAATAGCACTACACCCCTGGTCACATTTACTACAGTCGCTAGAGGGCCTTGTCACTTGGACGTTTTGGGCTATTTGCTGAAATGCCTGATACTGCCGTTTTTTCTGGGAGGACAGTGTCCTTAAATAATATGGCAGAAATCTGAATCTTGATCTGTTATGAACCAAAATTGATGAGCACAATTTGGAAAAAGAATCAGAATATAATCTAAATAATGAACAGTCTTAGGGTGCTCTCAAAATGCATCGCTTTGCTCTTTGGAAATGGCATACTGTATGTGTAACCCAACATTTACACCGGGACTGAGATATCAGTGGCACTCAGAAATGTTCATATACCGTCTATTTAACCCACATTTGACCTTTTATACAGCCTTCACTGTTGTCAGAGCTGGACTGAAATACGCTGAAAATTATTGGTCTATTCGCCAAAAACATTAATTGTGCATGATTGTATGAGAATCTTTAAGCATGCATAAAACTCCATAGTTTCACCATAACACAGTACATGACCCTGCTGGGTGCAACAGCCATTCAAAAAATGAAATTAACTTCATCAATTCCTCCCTATATTACGTCGGTAACAACAATGTATATAAGATGAAAGATGAAACGAAATGTTAATATTGACGATAATTCCCATTATTGTTTTTAATGAGTTTCCTCTGGCTATGGGACTTAGTACGTGAGAGCATTTCACTATGTTTGTATCTACCAAGCACTAAATCCTGACCGTGCAGAGGACAAGCCAAAGCACTGAGCAGAAAAAGGACATTTTATACACATTTTCGTCCCACCTGAGTTTGATGCAAGCCACTTTTTGTACTCCTTTCCAACACAGCATGTGTTAGTGATGCACTTGAAGTAAAAAATCGGTGAAACACCTTATTCTGTTTACTCACACTGTGCTGAGAAGTGGCAGTGTCTGTTTCTGCACAGTTAAAAGAGGTGCTGAAAATGACTCAACCTTCTTAAAAGTGTAGTGTGACGGATGTTTTAGCGTGACTCCGGCGCTAAGTCAGAGTGAGAGCACCAGTGTGGAATACTGACCTTTAACATTTAAAGTTTCTTATTCGCTCACTCTGAAAACCACCAAAGAACTGAGTCATCCAACATTAATGTGTGGGTACGTGTGTGTGTGTGTGTGTGTGTGTGAGAGATGTAATTGCCAACGACACATTAAGCTGTAGGGAACCGGCAGAGTCATGATGTGCAACCTCATATGGTATGGAGGTGATGTGACAGATCTCAGTGCATGCACACCATGGCACACACGCACACATTTAGACATGACACACACACATACAGTACAGATGCATAGACAGTACAATGTGTCACAGGACTGTCAAAATATCCTGCTTAGATGTGCACCTCCTGCACTGATGTGCCGCTGAGTAAAGCTCTATATTTAGATCCTGTTGATGCTTTTACACAAACGCCAGTATGGAGAATATAATTGGTCGTGTACAAACGTGGAATAAATTGGGTAAATCCCAACAACATTAGCATGCTACTGAACTTTACATGCCAAGTTGCATAACACAGTGGTAGCCATCGGCTACTCCCTTCCTGGGCTTTTAGACTCAAAGAAAACATTGCAAGATTTTATTTTCTACACAGTCCATAGGGTGACTTTAAGAAAAATTCAGTAAGACATTTATACATAGACATTTTTTGAGAAATGTCATCTTTCTTCTTCTTGCCGAGAGTCAAATGAGAAGATTGAAACCACTCTCATGTCTGTACAGTATATGAAGCGAGAGCCAGCGGCTGGTTAACTTATCTTAGCATAAAGACTTGAAACCTACCTTCACCTACAGTACCAGTCCACCTTTACAGCTCACTTCAGTCAACACATCATAAAAACCACATAGCAAGGCGCGGTGACTTCCTGGAGTCTCCGCTGGTTCCTTGGCAAAGTTGCGACGTTTCATCTTCGTTATTTATTTTCTCCGCCAGGAGATTATGTAATCAGTCATGTGTGTTTATGTGTGTGCATCTCTGTGTCTGTCCGTCTGTCTGTCCAAGGCTAATCTTGCGTACTGCTGGACCAATCAGCTTAATATTTTTTGTGCTCATTTATGACTGTATGCTCAAGGATCGCTTGTGGTTGCAGTAGCCTATTCCCACTTTTTGAAAAAACATTTTATTGGCAACATATTTTACTGTTTTATACCGTCATTACGGACTCCACTACTCTTAACTGGCCAGTAGGGGCCGCAAGTGATTAACAACTACTTCAGTTTGGACACTTGTTTCCGCTACAACTTACAAATTGTTCCTCTCTTGATTTACACGACCACGTAAGACAATTGCATGTATGTATGTAAGCTATGTATAACTATCGCTTAGCGAATGACAAACTGAACTAAGCACTAACTACAACCGAGCGTGTCTTCTTATGTCGGTAGGTGGAGCGCTAGTTAGACCTTACAGTTAAGGGAACTTAACACACAGCAGGACTGCTTTAAACAGTCAACATGAAGCGTAACACAGGAAACTGCAGTATAGCTGCACGGAGCCGGTGAGAGCTGCATAGATTAAAATGCAAGCGTGTCTGTCGCGTGAGACGTGCAAGTGAAAAATGCCTCTGGTATGCTTGCGGTCTAGACAGGGGGCAATTGGGGTTTGTATTCAATCAATCAAACATTAGCCTACACACCTAGAGGACATCTGTACTCTACTGCCTATTTTTATATTTATTTTGCCTTCGTTTTAATTTGAATCTACTCAAAATCAATGAGCTGCTTAATTTAAGTCAATTACAACCATCACAGTGTCACTGTATGCCCTCCTTTAACTTTCTGTGTCAGTTATTAGCTCTTCATATCATCTAAACCAAACTGTCTCTGCATACATGCTACACTATGTAATATGACATTATGATGGTCTTTTACTGTCTAAGCTTCTGAGTTATAATGATGTCTGTTGGCTGCTACTCTGGGTGAAATTGCATTAGGCAACTGGGTTTTGCACCCGTGATGGAGTGTTTCCTGCTGCTCCGTGAAAGATGATGTAATTTCTCCTCTAATCTGAGCCACGTTGGTGTCTGCAGCGCGCTGAAGTTGCTTGCAGTTGCATGTAAGATTAATCAATTTTAGCTGCCAGTACTTAACCCTTTCAAGGTACAAATTAGACATTAGATGTAGTGTAGTTGTTTCAGAGCACAAGATGTTGTTGTTGTTTTTGTATTTTTAGTTATTTTATTATATGCTGCTGTACACATGTGGAACTTTACAATTATGCAGCTGAATGCCCCTTTTCAAAATAATAATACTAAATAAACATATATGAAAACCCTCATGTGGATGTACCTTAATACAGGCAGGTCCATCTGTGTACTTTTCCGTTTTGTTCAAATGGAAACGCCCACTCAGCTGTTGGCAAAAAGCAGTGACGTAGATTATCAAAGTAAGATATTCAAAGTAAGATAATCAAAGTAAGATACTCAAAGCTAATTAATAAAGTTATGAATAATGTCAACGCTAGCACTAGCTGAGTTGGCCTATTAGTGCCACTGCCATGCATAAACATACCTGTTATCTTGCATACAATACTGAGCTAACTCTGTGTTCTGCGAGGAAAAAATATTATTTGTGTATAAATGTAGTCTTGTGGCTTTGAAGAAAGCGATATATAATGGCGTGAAAGTGAAGGAGTTTAAGTACCTCGGGGTCTTGTTCACGAGTGAGGGGACGATGGAGCGTGAGATTGGCTGGAGAATCGGAGCAGCGGGGACGGTATTGCATTCGCTTTACCGCACCGTTGTGACGAAAAGAGAGCTGAGCCGGAAGGCAAAGCTCTCGATCTACCGGTCAATCTTCGTTCCTACTCTCACCTATGGTCATAAGGGTTGGGTCATGACCGAAAGAACGAGGTCGCGGGTACAAGCGGCCGAAATGGGTTTCCTCAGGAGGGTGGCTGGCGTCTCCCTTAGAGATAGGGTAAGAAGCTCAGTCATCCGTGAGGGACTCGGAGTAGAGCCGCTGCTCCTTTGCGTCGAAAGGAGCCAGTTGAGGTGGTTCGGGCATCTAGTACGGATGCCTCCTGGGCGCCTCCCTTGGGAGGTGTTCCAGGCATGACCAGCCGGGAGGAGACCACGGGGAAGACCCAGGACTAGGTGGAGAGATTATATCTCCACACTGGCCTGGGAACGCCTCGGGATCCCCCAGTCAGAGCTGGTTAATATGGAAAGGGAAGTTTGGGGTCCCCTGCTGGAGCTGTTGCCCCCGCGACCCGAACCCGGATAAGCGGTTGAAGATGGATGGATGGATGGATGGATATATAATGGCTTCAGTTCAAAGCCACCACACCAGACTCCATTCATAAATACCATCATTTTACCTTGCTGGTCATCCGCTGCATCGATCAGGTAGTTTGTGTTATTGTGGCGTCCACACAGCAGTACATTGCTTAGTTTCCGTGCTGGCACTCTTGTCTGCTTCTCCAAACTGGGAGCATGCTGACTGCCATCTAAGTTACTATGTGTAACCTTAATACACTGACTGTATATATACTATGTAGCAGCGTCATCATGCAGAAACGTACGTCAGGTCATGTGGGGAAAAGTTTTTAAAAGAGCTTGGGAAAATAGCATTTTGATACTAAAACATACATACTTTGACCAAAATTTGAATGTTCGGATTTGGATACATAAGGAAAACCACTGGGAAGCTACAGAATGATATAAAAACCTCAAAAACCCCTACAATAATGGACCCGCACTTTAATCTGTACAAATGTGTCATTCTACATCCTCTGTTTCAGCCTTTGAACAATAACACAAAGAGACTCCTCTCTCCTCTAAAACCAACAGCTTCTTAATCCCAACACTTCCCACTTTCTTTTTCTTTTCTTGTTTTTTTGGGTGGTGTTACCCCACTGTCAAGGCTGTATAACTCTGCATTATTACTCTAAGCCTTCCTCTCCACTCTCCCTTAATGCTTACACTGGAGCTTGCTTGTCCGCCAGCGAGGCTCCAATCAGTCTGCGGTACGATGTTAAAGTCTTTTTAATCTGCGCAAGTGGAGAAGAAAGATAATTGGAAACAATCGAGGAGAAAGTAAAAGGCACTGAGGCGAACACGGTTTGGGGATGTCGGTGTGGGAAAATGTTGTCTTTTATCGCTACGAGATAAAACAGCGATAACAGACATAATGATGCACACACGTGCCTTCACAAGGCACACATACCAATAGGGGTAATGATTATACAGCTTATCAGTTTGCTGCGTTTCAGAGAAGGCAATCACAAAGCTGGAACAATAATTAAGCCATTAGAAATCAAACTGTCAGATTCACACTTTCTCTCTCTCTCTCTGTCTCCCAAACACACTGAAACTCACACACATTTGTTTAACATTCCTTTTTTACTACAAAGTCTATCAGAAGGGGCTTGTATTATTCTGCTGCAATTTCAAGTTGCAACTGAAATTATAATACCAGAACATAAATTACTCAAAATCTGTTTTGTGTTTTTTTCTCACTCTCTTTTTCTCCTGCCGTCTTATCACTGCTTCTCTCGCTGTTTCTGCTCAGTTTAAATGCTAATGTATGCAATGCTCCACATTTTTGGCAGCACCTTCAGTTCTTCTGTAGTGTTTTTGTGCTGTGTTTCCCACAGATCACTTGTCAATCAAATAGCGTGGCAGGTACAGTGACAAACACACCACTTCCTATGCAGAAAATGGAAGTCGCCAAAAAAATGTACATGGTCAGTTTTTGATTGACAGCAATGAAATGTTTTCTTTTCTTGTTTCAAACACTGGTAAGGTATGACTTCCACTTTTTAAAAAAATGTTGATTGAAGTTTAAATTTATTGTCATTCATTGGAGATAGAACAAAAAAATTCCCTGAAAATGCTATTTAAAAAAAAAAAAAAAAAAGTGAAAAAGAAAATACAATACAGACAAATCAATCAAATTAAAATTGAAAAATAAACAAGCCTCTGAGAGGCAAAAAAGCCCAAAGGGGGACTGCACAAAATATGATAAAAAAATAGGATAAAATAAAATAGTCAAAACAAATGTCTCATAAAATAAGAAGGTAATGACTGTTGCTACTTTTTAGACATAATATCTGTACAGATGTTAACGATTTCATCTGTGTCGTTCTTCTCCCATGCTGCCTTCCTCGTGCACATGATGAGCCATCTGTTTGTTTCCCAGGATGCACAAAACACCGCTTTTGGTTTGAGTTCAGTGTTTGAGTTATTATATAATTGTCTAATTATCAACAAATCACATGAGACGACCAAATACATTTTTTAAATAAAGACTCAGTGTTTGTGTGTTATTCACACAAGAGTAAATGTTGTATTTGTTAAGGACTATTTTCATCTGCTGACTAACACACATTTACTGCACTATAGTGACCTTAAATTTGCATTCTTTCTTTCATAACCCTACTTCTCACTTGATTTATTACCTCAATAAACATGAGTTTATGGTCTCAATCGCTAGTTTCAAGTCTTCTTCAATACAGCATGATGTTCATTTAGTAAGTTATGATCCCATTTCGAGTCAGATAGACAATAAAGCAGGGAATGCTTTAGAGCAGGGGTCTTCAATGTTTTTCAGGCCAAGGACCCCGAAACTGATGGAGAGATGGAGCAGGGACCCCCTACTATATATATTGTATAAAATTTTGTTTTATATTAAACTGGGCCTAGTGCCATGTATAAATATACCTTGTTATTGTGCATTTAATGCTAAGCTATTCAAATAATACACAGGTTCATATATTCCTGTTTTTATTTTAAACATGTGCAAGGCACAGTGAGTAGGGTGGCCATGCCACTGCCATTTATAAACATACCTTGTTAACTGATACCAATGCCAATATAAACAATGTCTGTCAATTGCATGATAATCATGCATACCAGCTATTCAAATTGACATTTTTATTTTAAACAAATGTGGAAACGAAAATGAGTGATGGCCTATTAGTGCCACTGCCATGCATAAACATACCTAATATCTTGCATACAATACTGAGCTATTCAAATAATTGACAGATCCATGTTATTTTAAACATACATGTAGTAGGAGCAGTGAATCCTCAAGCCATCTGTGGATAGCACACATACTCACATAAAAAAATAAGAAGAAAATTTCGCGACCCCCCCTGCAGTACCTCCGCAGAACCCCCAGGGGTCGCGGACCCCCTCTTGAAGACCTCTGCTTTAGGGCGTGGCTACCTTATGATTGACAGGTCGCTGGTCTGGGAGTTGTCCATGTTTTTGTCTTACAACTTTAACCCTTTCACAGTGTGTTTTCAGTTCATGAAATTGAAGTATAACCTTGGTCACCTAAAAATGTCTTACTCAGCGTTCAGTCCTACTTAGCTCCACCCTCTCGTGTCACTTCTGGTTGCAAAATACTAACATGGCATCGGCCAAAAACCAAGATGGCCAAAATATTGAACTCGAGGCTTCAAAACGGCAGTCTACAAAACCAATGGGTGACGTCACGGTGACAAAGTCCACTTCTTATATACAGTCAAAATAAACAGCCCATCTTCAACGTAATGAAGGAACATGCCTCTCAGTGCAACGCTATGGCTCATTCATGTGTTTTTGATGGACAATAATGGATCTATATGAAGATGTAAGATGTATCAGGCTTTGGATAGAAGGATCAGTTCATTATTGGTTTTGGTGTTTTAATGGGACTTGTTGACAGTGGCCAGCAATAAGGTTTGTTTCAGGTGTGGAGTGAACATCACAGCAACAGGACAGGCCTGTGCTGACTGATGGTCAGTGCTCTCTGTCTCTCCCTCCACTTCCTTTGCTCTCTAACTCACTTCCAGCTCACCCATCTCCACTCTAGCTGTCCCTTGTGTAGGTCCAGTAATTGCACTGATTATTGCTGCTGTTACAAGTAAAGGATCTTAGTGTCTGTGGATTATTTAGTGAGGTCTCCTCTCTGCTCCACTCTGCCTTCCCACAAAGGATTTACTGTGTGTGTGTCTGCTACTAGCGTTATAGCCGAACCAGACCAAAAATGCATACACGCATAATCACTCGCACACGCAGACCACCGGAAACACAGCCAAATTCACTCACACACACACCTCACAGACATTTTAGACAAAGGTCATCGTTCTTTGTTTTAAACAGGTCTGACCTTTGAGCGGCTGAAACTGCATGTACATTGGATTTGTTTTAAAGGGATAAAATATGGATGATATGCTCGGTTTTGTGGTAGCAGAGGATGACTCAGATCGTGCAAGTGTGTGTGCGCGTCCTCGCCAAGGTCTGAGCAGGCTTTGCATAGAAAGGGAGCTAAGACGGCACTTGAAAGGGAACAAGCGAGACAACAAGCAAGTGAAAGAAACAAGCGAGGATGTAATGAAAGAGGAATGTGAAAGTGTTTGAAAGCTTTGTGAAATGTCTTGTCGATTTGCACATGGCACTCCGGTCGGGCCAATTAGGATGCAAGGTTGTCTGGATGCGAGAGAAAGTCTTAAGTAAGAGCTAACCAATGAGAAACACACACTATCGTGCATAGGCATCGGCCTCTCTGCACCATCTTACTTCATCTAAGTAAGATGTCATTCGTAAAAATGTGTTGAATATATGTGTCTAATTAAATGCCAAGTCATTTTTTAAGACAAGTTCTTATCTGTCTGATGAGTACGTGAGATGTAGTTCAATAAACAGACTGAGAAAAAAGGAATATGCTATCATTTCAATTTTCAGCATGCCGTCTTGCAAGATCGATTCTGTCTCTGAGGAGCAGTGACAAGTAGATGAAATTCTTTATCTCTCTATCTCTTTACTTCTCTCTCGCACACACACACACACACACACGCACTGACTGTGCCCAGACTCATGACAAACATTCAGCTGAGCTAAAGGGATTTGTATTTGTATATGTCTGTATCCCTCCTCCCATAATAAACAGAGAGACAGAGAAGGAACCAGTGGTAAAAACACACAGACAGAGGATAACATAATGCATATATACACAGCAAACAACAGAATATTACCTTGCAGCTGCGTTGCAACTGAATTGTTCCAATGTGTCCTACACTGTGTGTGTATGTGTGCTAAAAACATGTTCTTTTCTCTCATAGTTTTACCTAATTTCCAATTAAAGTGACTAACCCTGGATGGCAAAACAAAGTAATTTACAGAATGTACAAGTAGAGTTATCATTTAACTTCAATTTGATCTTAGTAAATCATTTTAAGTGTTCATACTTTATATTACATTTTATTTATGTCTGTATATTTCTAGATGTCCTCACAAAGGTAGAAAGATGCAGAGCATGTTCCAAAGGGAGAACATTTTTCTCACCTCTTTGAGGCGATAATTCACACGAGTGCTGTTTTTCTTGGCTTCACTTTAGGTGATGAGAGGTTATTGCTTTGCTGTCTCGCGCTCAATACAGGTACTGACCTAAAACACTGTAATAAAACAAGACTAAGCTCTGTGAGGCTATGAGAAAAACACAATTTTAAAATGGATAAAAGGTGAAGTCCAAAGCTTGTTTTTGATCCGTAGCAGTTCCAGTGAAATAAATGTTAGATTGGCCAGAAGGTGTTTAATCGAAAGGGTTTATCATGTTGTGAGCATTAAAAAAGATGTGTGTCTGGTATTCATTTTACAGTTTATATGCAAGGATGACAACAGAAAGGTCAATATGTTAAGCCACTCTTGAGAATCTGGAATGTCATGTGCACTGTGGGGATGAGCAAAGATTTGAAAAAAAAAAAAAAATAGCACTAAATTAAAGTTCAGCTGAGGCTGATGGGATGACATGAGTTTTGGTATTTGGTATTTGGTCTGGGCAAGCTGACATTTTGACCTGCTGGGATCATGAACAGCCTTGGTGTACCAAATTTGTTGACAATTTTTTCTCTGAGGCAAAAGTCAACCTGCTGGTGCAGTTAGAGGAAAAGTCAGGGGATCATCAACGTCATTAAGAAATGCTGGCTTTAAACCACGAATGTGCTATATTGCATGGCAACACATCCAATAATCATTCCACACTAGTACCTAGAGAGTGCACTACACACAGTCCAGGCTGCAACTTGTTAGAATGAATCTAATTTCTGTCTAAAACATGTTGCAAATCATGCACCACTTTACATGTTTATCACGTTTAAAACATAATTTCCCTACATGCATTTCTGTGGTGTCACATGATATGAATCATTACACAGGAACCTGCTTATGTTAAAGCTACTATTAGAAACTTTGTGTTGATTTTGGCAGTCCATGTGGACAAAAGTAGTAGAGTTTCCAAGCACCAGAGTCCCTTTTTTGAAAACCTCTCATTTTACTGCCGCAGGGTCTGACAGGCTGCCCCACGCATTCCTGGTTCTGGTTCTCCCGTGCCTCCAGCAATGCGGCCTGGGCATACAGCAGCATGGTGTTGGCTCCCAGCGGGGAGCGGCGGAGCAGCGAGGCGAAGCTCTGCTCTTGGCCGGAGGAGGAGCCGTTGCTGTCTGGCGCAGAGCTCTCCACCTCCAGCCGGAGCTCCGACTGCAGGTCGAAGTGGGTAGCGAAGCCGGATCTGGGTCTGTCCACCATAGACTGCCCAGCCCTGCTGGAATCTGAGCTGAAGGAGTTTCTGGTGAACAAACACACACACACACACGCTGCTCACACAGAATTTGGGAACAGTTACTGGAGAAGGTCACAGTGAAGCACTTTTTATATTTAACAAGTGTTGTGTGCAGTATAAAAAGAGACAATGACCACACACTCAGTGCATAAAGATAGATAATCAAGGACCTACATGTAACATTAGCATGAGCAAAGTGTTTCGCTCCGGGCCTCATCAGGCTTTTGCTAATGGCAATAAGAAAAACACTTTTTCTCTGAGGTACATGGAACATTCTCTGTTTCAAACCTTTCATTGTTCACACTTGACACACGTAGAGAGTACATGTACTGTATGTAAACTATGGGGACCCATTTCTACTAGCTGCTCATGTTTTTCAAACCTGCTTTGTTGGCACTCATGCATGCAGCATGCATACTTCCTCTTTCTCTCTGAGAGATCCCTTGCTTAATCTAAGCAACTTTATCATGCCATCAGAGCCTTTGATATGGTAAGCAGGCCACCACTGCAAACGCCCAGCTTTGTCAGATGAAACACACACCAGCATTACTGTTAAAACACAAGGGAGAGCCAAGCAGGGAAGAACAGGAAGGAGGGGGGAAGAGGAAATGCAACATGCAAAGAGAAGGAGTGAGTGATGGAGAGAGGGAGGGGGGGTGGAGAGAAGAGCCAAGAGGCCTGGAGGTGGGGAGGGGAAGAAAGAAATGAGAGGGAAAGAGGAGTGGAAAAACTTAAAGCAAGGGAGAGGAGAAGGTGAAGGTAAAAATGAGTTTGGCCATGACATAAAAGCAGACCATACAAGGTTAGTTATCTCCCAAAGCACCTGGTAAGGAGTGAAGCGCATGGAGCGAGAGAAGAGAGAGATATAAGGGCAGAGGGAAAATATAGAGGTGTGCGCCTACAGTATGAGCTTGAAAGCAGCTAGCCTTCATTAATTCATTCACTTGCATTTACAAAGGCAGAAGTTTACATAGAGCTAAATTATTATATGAATATCAAAGAAGAGAGTCGCTAAGACAAGCCAAGATAGAGAATTTCATTCATTTTCTTTTTGATTTCACAGTAATTTACATTAATATCATATTTCAAAAGGAATTTTATAAAAAAGGGAACAGTTCTAAATACCTCTCGGCCCCTAAAAAAATGGAAAAAGTTAGTTAACGTATAAACCAAATTAGACGGTATAGTGTATAATGGTGCACAAATTCCATCACATCACAATATAATAAACAGTGGAGAAAAGTGATGCTCTTTAAGAAATGAGCGATATCACGAATGTAAAATGTTGTTTTTAAAAAGTTGATCAATTTAAAGGTCCAGTGTGTAGAATCTGGCGGTATCTAGCAGTGAGGTGAGGACATTGCAACCAACTGAAGCCTCTCCCGTGTGCCAGGTACGTTGAAAAGAAGAAGAGAAGAAGAAGACATTTTTATTTGTCATGGTACATACAGGTACATACATGAAATGTGACCTATGCATTTATCCCATCCTAAGTATTTTAGGTGCAGTGGGCTGCTGCAAGTGCCCAGGGAGCATCTTGGGGTTTAGTGTCTCGCTCAAGGACACTTCGACATGCAGTCTGTAGGAGCCGGGGATCGAACCACCAACCTTGTGGTTAAAGGACGACCCGCTCTACCCACTGAGCAGTTACAGTTAAAGCTACGGTAGCCGACGCAAAAACGCGAAAGGTAATTTGTCGTGAGAGTAGCGTAGGTAATTTGGAGCAGAGCCAGTGCTCAGAGTGTGAGTCTGTGTATGTGGGAAGTGAGTGGTGAAGCAAGAGAGAGAGAGTGGCGGCTACGGGAGCAAGTAATGTTGAAACATGGCGGTGCAACTCCATGGAGAGGACCCGCTCCCTATCTAGATATAAACGGCTCATTCTAAGCTAACAAAAACACAACGACTCTTATTTTCAGGTGATTATACACTAAATAAATCAAACTTATTAATATATTCCATTTCTTCCAATAGATCCCCTTAATTGTTACACACTGGTCCTTAATACATTGACACATTAAATCTCTGTTTTTCAGAGTTGATGTATTGTAAAAAGCTTTTGTGACAAATTGTGGTTGAAACACTAACTTCAAATGAACCTTGCAATGAAATGATGAACTCTGTTTATCTTGAAACTCCACAAGGTGAAGCTGCAAAATGATAAAGTGCTGTGTAGCAGTAATGTTGATTCAACCAGTTAGAGGGAACCTTTCACCTTGTTCATGAAAGTGAAGCACGCTGTGACCATGCAAATTTCCAGGTGGAAAATATGGAAAGATAAAGAATAATGAAAAAGAAGGAGCGAGCAACTGAAGCAGGTGGAAGTGGCTGTATCTGTAGCCAAAGAGATTAACAGAAGAGTACAGTATGGAGGGATGGAAGAGAGAAGGTTAGGTAGGTATGTGACAACACAAGGTCCGGTTATCTCCTAAAACACCTGGTAAAGAGGTATAAATAATGTAAAGCTGACAGCACAGAATATAACGTATATTGGACTTCTTATAGAGACTTCTAGTAGAGGCTAAAAGGGGAGGAATATTGGGGGGGGGATGTGTGTGTAGAGGTGTGTTTGTATGCAGATTTTTTTCACCCTAAGAAACACTAAAACTAAAAGGTTCAGAGCAAATATAATAAATTATCTCTGTTATTTGTAAAATCACCGCACAATCATTATTTTGAGTTTCATATGAACATCTTGTTTCCAATGAAATATCTGGCAACCACGTTTTACAACTGGTTATAGAGTCTTTTTTTTCTATTGAAGAACTGTCTTTCAGCTAAAAAAGGAAACACTCAGAAATGTTTGCCTTTTCTAGTCAATGCTATATATTGTTTGATCGACCAATATCTTATAATTGGTCTGGACCTGATGCTGTTCTTTTGTATTGAAACCTTTTGCCGGCCAAGTGACAGAGGGATCCCTCGTTGTGTGCCAAAGCTGTGCCCTCTTATAGATTACTTAAAGTATCTCATTGTTTCACAATTTACCAATACTGTAAAGACAAGTTATGTATTCCACTAGAGGTGAAAATGAGAGAGGAAGTGAGGCATGGCTGGCGTTCTGAATATAGAAATCCACCCTTAAAAACCCACCGATCGTTCAGTGTCTGTCTGTATTTGTCAGACAGGGAGAACTCCTTCATGAAGGACAGAAAGTAAACAGAATGAAGCAGAATCTATGAACAATATGTTTGGATAAGTGACTTGATGAGTTGTCAACTGCTGTGGAGACAACCCATCATTGCAAAATAACTATTGGAATGAAGAGGACATCAGAAATTCATGATGATATACTACTGTTAAAATATTAAACAGCTACTCCAGTGATTTAGTTTTTGCACTTCCATAAAGTTGGGGGACTCACCGGGACACAGGAAATGGTCAAAACTGAAGCAGAGCAGTGGCTGACTATGGGTCAAGCTTAAAAAAAACTGCATCCTACATTTCCCACGATGCAACTTGACAGCTGTTTTATATAGTGCTGCAAGAATGAGTGCTAAAACTCGGAAATGAGTTAGCATTTTTGCACTTCCAGTTCCCCTCATCAATGGGTTTTTAGTTAGATGCCTGAAATAAGATCTGTGGTTTACACAAGCGCAAGATATTTTAACGCTATATCTACAATATAAAATACGTCATTAAATACCCCGCTTGTGAATTTTGAAGCTTTTAAGTGTCTTAAAAAAGGCGGTTGCTAAGAAGTGGTTAAATGAGACTACTAAACGTCATCACGCAGACTCGTCCGCCTTTACAGCCTCGTTGTATATACTCGCGTTCATGCCACCGTGGTGTAGCTCGTTTATAGCCTAATGTTACTGCTTCAAAAATCATAAATGTGGTGTTCATTTGTCAAGATTATCTTGCTGAACAAAACGTGTAACTATCATAAACTTGTGTTTCCCACAGAGCTTATTTTCTGCAATAATCCAGAATCCAATCGATAAAAATTGGCTTTTTTGTTGAGGGAACCCGGGGCGATGCAAAGTTACGGGGATGGCCTACAAAAATACGTCATCCCTGCAGTTATACCTTCCCTGATGGTGAACACCACTCATGTCCATGCCCCCAGTTTGTAACACAGGCTTTCTGTTAAAAAGCTGACATCATCAGGGCTATTTTCTCAGACCTGACAAGGTTCCTCCAGAGCCACAGAGGACATAATACAACTGTTTTCATAGGATGAGCGCAGTGCTCCCCATGATTAGTAAACTGACCTTTATGTGTAAAACTGGTGGAGTTCCCCGTGCACTCCCTGCTGATTTCAACTCTCAACACACACACACTCGGAGTGACTGTGTTGTCTTTCAGTGGAGAGTGCTTTGTGCTCTGATATTGGACCAATATTTGTCTTCAAATTTTGCTTTCTCACTCTGCAAGGGAAAATGTGATACAACATCCAACGTGATGAAGTGTGAAATGTACGAAACACTAAGTGCACAGAGATCCATAATGAATCATCAGTGTACTTCGGATACAAAAAAACTGAGAGAGAGAGTGAGAGAGAGAGAGAGAGATTGGCAGCAAGATGCAGATAGAAAGAGCAAGAAAGTGAGAGGGAGGCAGGAGGAAGAGAGGGCTGAAAGAAGGAAGAGGAGTAAAAGCAAAGGGAGAGGTTCAGATGGAGAGGATGGAAAGGAGAGAAGGGAAAAGGGAGATCGAAAGAGAGAGGGATAGGTAAACAGAGGTGGGATTGTGTTTGCTATAAGGAATGAGCAGGGCTGCAGTGTAATTAATCACAGAGAATAGTGATTTAGAGAAGTTATCTGTTCCTCTTCTTGGCAACATGTCCACACACACACACACACACACACACACATACACTAATGCAGCCAATATACCCCCAGAGACTCCAACCCTGAATGGACTATATATGGAAACAAACAGGTGTGCCTGATGAAGAAATAATGAGAGACAGTGTTAAAATGATGACATACAAATCTATATAGTACTGAAGCTCTGGTAATTAACCCCCAACCTTTTCTCAGGCTTCTCTCACTTTCTCTCTCTGTGGATAGACAGATAGAGGCTAGGGCGGTTCACTTGTTCCCAGGCAGACACAGCTAATTGAATACAGAATCAACACTTTTCCGCACTGCTTACACGCCACACATGCTAAGTACCTCCATTAGAGAGGAAGAGAGAGAAGTGAGGGTTGAAGGCATACACAGTAAAAGGAGAGGAAAACTAAAATGCTCTTACAGTATTTTGTTTTTTGGCATTTCTCTTCATTTTTCATTATGCACAACTCACTTTATAACTACAGCAAAATGAGCGCCCCCCTTGCAGTAGTGATGAGAATCGAAAAAGTTGTTCAGCATCTTCTGCATCTAGCCAATGTCCTATTTCCATCCCGACCTCATGAGGACGCATTTTATGCTTTTCACGTGTATTTGTATGCCACGCAACAAAACCAGGGTAGGAAAAAAAAATAGTTAGGTTTTGTAAAAACATCATGGTCGGGCTTAAAATAATTATGTAAACTAAGTACAATACATACGGAAACAACGTAACAGAAGTACGAAAAACACATCTCAAACATCGCTAAAAACGAGTCACTAAAGTCACTAACGTAGCTTACAAACCAAAACATTGGAATCAAACACCTGTCTACTGGTTGAAAGTCCTGTGTTTGTTGGACCCATCTACCTCCCCTCCTGCCCGCCTTAAGCAGTCTTTCTCACTTTTTATCTTTCGTCACTAGCTCTGAGCGTAGCATATTTCCACGGATGCATTTGAATTGCAGTCAGTATTGACTACATGGAGTACAATTGACATGCCAAAAGCAAGAACGGCGTTCTTATTGCACGTTTTTGCCTTGCACATCATCGTGTAATTCATACGCCTTTTTGTGCAACCGGGCTGCCTATTCCCCAACACTAACATGCATTAACTCTTCAGAAAGGCAGCAGTTTCATCAAATTCTCTCTCCCTGGACTGGCACTTTCTGGCTACCGTACCTTAAAGGTCCAGTGTGTAGGATCTGGCAGTATTGAGGTGAGGAGATTGCAACCAATTGGAGCCTCTCTCTAAAAAGCTAATGGCCCTCTCTAGAGCCATTTGGAGCAGAGCCAGTGCGTAGAGTGTGTGTGTTTGTGGGAAGTGAGTGGTGAAGCGAGAGAGAGAGCAGTGGCAACGGGAGCGAGTAACGTTATTTACACCTGCCCGAGCAGGAAAAGTTAACAGTTAACAGACAATTTAAATGTTTCTAGTTGAGAGAGGGATGTGTTTTCACTTTCATTTGCATATATTACTTATGGACAGTACAAAAAGGTAGTTTCATTGTGTCTGTGTAATGTTAGGATTGATGATCTTAGGGTGTGGATCATATTCCAAATGAGCATGGGAGACAGCGGTATCCTGTGTCAAACTGGTTTATGACTCACGCACCGGGCGCCAATTCGAGCCGTCCAACCGTTGGAGTCCTTCTCTGTTTTCCATGTGGATGTAGCAAAGGAGTTCAGCAGGTCCAAGGTTAGTGGAGTCTGTCCCATGACAAACAACAATTGGTGCAATCCCAGAGACTCTCCCCAGCCCCTAATCACCTGGGTTTGAGCGTGTAATGATGTCATTCTGCCTTTCTTGGGATTTTACGTTTGTCATTATCTCTGCTGTGCGCATACCACAGCATGCAGCATTGACGGAAATGCGGGTTGCTCTGTGCCAGCACCAGACCAGGTACCCGGACGCTGCCCTTCTTGTAACTTCTATCAACTCACCACATGTCCCACCATAGGGGTAGGACTCTGGACCATTGTTATTCTACACTCAAGGAGTGTTAAAGGGTTAATCCTTTCCCATTATTCAGCAAGTCAAACCACCCCTGCATTTCACTTTTTCACATATTGAGAAGTATGAGCATGTGACAAATCAGTCCTTGAATCTTGATCTTGAATCTTTAACATCCAGGGGACACAGAGCAACATGGGCATCCAGTTGGAATCATCTTTCTCACCAACTGGTAAATGAAAGTCCGATATCCACTAATGCTTAGCCCTACATGTCTCAGTCTGCCAACTCCTGAGAAAAAGATATCTTTGGCTGGCAAGATGTCCGACTCTCCTCACCAGCCACTTGTCACTTTGGCTTTCTGCCACTCTGCGCTGAGCCGGTAGTGCACAGAGGACTTGAACGAGCTCATGAGCTGGGAGCAGCTGTCCGTAATTTGAAATGAACTAGCATTGTTTTGGTCTGTCTGACAGAACAATGAGCTAAAAGCTGCTCCAAGGTGCAAAGCCTGGTGTTGATTCTCAGTGGGATTGATGATTGAGATATTATGGACCTTCTGTAAATGCATTAAAATGAATACCCTTCATTTCCCTGGTGTCAGCCTTTCAAAGAGGCATTGTATGCACACTGTTTGCATGTACATCTAGTGTATGTATGTTCTCGCATTAGTGCTTTAAATGCATGCATATACAGGAGGGGTCTTGTTCATGCATATTATGTGTGTGTCTGTTTCTGTGTGTTTATCTACACTCAGAGGTCAGATCCCAGACAGTATTGATCGCAATATTGATCAGATGATCATTAAACAGCTCATTATTGATGTCACCCAGATAATTAAATATTCACAAACACTCTGTTTTGCATCCTTCAATATCAATCTTTCCCTCCATTTTATCACTTTCTGCAATAATATCTGTATCTGCCGCTCCATTTTGTAAACCTGCCATAGTCATAGTACTTTCATTCTCTTCCCCACTCAAATTATGTCTTTTATCTTCACTGTCATTTCTAAATTGTAACCTTTGCTGCTTTCCATCTTTCCATTTTACCTTTGTTCTATTTTACTCCATTTATTCCTTCTCATTCTTTCCTAGCTTTTTCATCTTACTGAATGAACAAATCCAGTAAATTGGCGCCATAATGCTTGGGGGAAACTAAAATGTGTTTCTCTTTAATGTTCAATATTTTCCATCACTGTCTTTGAGAATCGTCAAGAAACTTACTTTCACAAACTTACAAAACATTATGCAAATGGAATACAAGATATCTGTCATAACAATAACTATAAGTTCTTACATCATTGGCAGTAATTGTACTGTTTGGGACATTGCTTCCATTATCCCAACAACAAAAACTGTTTTTCTTTCTTTTTTTCTACAAAGAGCTGCGTTTTAAGGTAAATCAGATATTTTAGAAATCCTAAAAACATGGACAATCCATTTAGGTCCCTATGTTGTGTTCATTCCACTGTGAGTTACACCCTAAAATAATCGCGTAATCCATGTCTTCTGACTCATAGAATATTCATCAGTCTCTGTTCACATTTAAAAGACATTTGGGATAAATTCAATTATCGTGAGAGGAGGAAAAGAGAGTGAAATGCAGGTGAGTAATCCTCCCTGCCTGTTAAAAAAAACGGTGTTTCCCACTGAACGCAGCCACAGACCACCGCTGTAGGATTAGAGGAACGTAGGAGTGGGCAAAATGAGAAAATGTCGTGTGTAATTCTGGCAGTCACGCCGTTTCAACCTTCCCTTGTGGAGCTCAAATGAGACTCAAACAATTACATGAATATGCACATACAAACACACTTAAACGTATTATGTAAGGACACCAACGCCAGCCATGTCTGTGTCTCTGCTGCTTTTCCATATAGACAACAGCCATGCAGGTGAGCTGAGTGGAGCTAAGAGCATATTCAGCTGAAGCAGCTGGAGGACGCTGATAAGAACCAGCAGCTGAGTGAGAGAGAGGCTGAAGAGGCATTGCTTCTACCCAGGTGAGTTGACTCAATGCTGGGGTTGCTCACTGGGTGAACTGGCCTGTGTCTGGGTCTATACCGCTCACCAATGCTGTGGGACAAGAAAAGCTGTTGTGGAAAAGTATGTGAGGGAAATAATGGTTGACAAATGTAGCTTAATATGGCACTAAACTGGTGATGTAACCATTTTAATTGATTATTTTGAAAGAGATGCACAAATAAAGAATTGTTTTTCCCCTGGAATGCCCATATCCTGCATGGACATTTTAAATTAAATGAAAAAAATTCCTATAATTCAGATGCAGAGTGACTTTTTTCATTCTTTTTTACTAATTTGAATATAACGGTGCCTTTTGGCCACTGCGAGCATGGTATGGGAGCATGTTTTTATTATAGAGCAAACTAAGTAGCCTACTCAGCCTGAAGGATCAGGAAATATGTGCCACTGCACAGTTAGCACTAGCAGCGTAAGAAAATGTCACTAACACATACACAACTACACCGAAATAATATCAAAACATAATATTGTTAAAAGCTCAGAAAGGATTGCAAACAAAACAAAAAACCTTGAAACAGAGAAATCGTGACCCCTGTCTCCTAAAAATGACGTTCCAAATCCAAATTTTGCCATGGGCACTAAAAGGGCTTGAGCCAGACCTGAGTTTTGGCAAGGGTAACGTTTTCTTTTTTTTTTTACGTATCATAAATACATTTGTAATGATAGTTTGCGGTAGTCCACTTAGGGAGTAGGTTGCGGTGGTGGATGGGTGAAAAACCACCCAGGAGTCAACAGTCACTTCTTTTAATTTAGGTCCATAGCTTAATAACATAACAATAGTCATTATATGCCAAATCATGATGTTTTTTTTTTACTAAACCTAACCCAATAGTTTTGTTGTCTAAACCTAAGCCTTTACAACATTAACCACACTTTTAAAACTGTTTAAAACTGTTTAAAACTGCGACCGTAATCCGGCAGAAAAAATATTTCCCTCGAAATCTAATTGAGAATGCAGTTTAGTTGTATGAGAATATCATTTTGTATGAGACAGGCGTGCTTTGTAAGAGGAATCAATTACAATCCATTGAAACTATGACCTGCATGCTTGACCTTTTGAGATGTGTCTTGTTTATTTCTGGAGTGAAAGCCAGAAGGCAAAGAATATGTCATTTCTCTGGTACTAAACTTAAAATACTGGTTGAATAAAACTGATATACATATTTCAGAACTGCAGCCAAAAATTCTTTCCCATCAACACAAGTCCACACAGGAGGAAATAGCAGTTAAAAAACGCTGGCTACTGCCAGCTCAGCAAAAAAAAATGTTTGTAATGATTTAATTAAAAAGAAATTCAATAATACGGCATAAGTTGAACGGTTGTAAAATGCTCTCCCATTGTCCTCTGACATAGTTCCCAAAAAGGGATACATCATTTGAAGACCCAATCTCCTTCCTCAGATGGGTTGTTAATTTAGACTCCAGGATTTGCTGAGAAAGGAATATGAGAGTTCAATCCTGGAGATTTGTTTGTGCTTTTTTAAACTTAGTCTTTGAGTACCTGATAAAAGTTATTATACAAACTATCAGTTAATATGTAATTTTTATATACACTAACCTGAACTAAATAATAACTTTACATTTCAGCTTGAAGCTTCAATTCATGGCAGTGCAATGTGAACACAAAACGCTGTGAAATAAAAGTGCCATAATTGATTTAAAAGCGAGCTCCCTTCTCAGTTTGATGATAGTGTGTGATGCCCCGTGGCAGGAAGGGTTGCTTGCTGTAAAGAAAAATAGGTTTGGGAGTGAAAAATGGGGCGAGTGTAAAATTCAGCTGCAAGAAAGAGAAGGTAGAGCGACTGCAGGAGATTGGATAAGAGAGAGAAAGAGGGGAGGGAGGACGGGGAGACATGACGGCTGCGGGGAGACCAGAGGGGAATCTGGATAAAAGGATGGAGGGCTTGTGGAAAAAAAGAGAAGAAAGGGTTGAGGGTTAAGGAGAGGAAGGGATGAAGGTTAGAGAGCAGAGGGGAGTGTAGAGATAAGAGGTAAAGGGGATAGAGAGGGGAACAGGATTACCAAACCACTGCTTGCAATTTACAGGCACATGGAGAGCTTAACAAGAGGAACATAAACACACACATGGAGAAAAAAAAACATCTGACATTCACACTCACTAAAAGCTGCAGTTACCTGCAGCTGGTGCAACAAATAGTGATGTAGCAGGATATGATGTCATACAGGAAGCTTACAGTGCAATATTTAACCACGCTTAACCAATACTTGGTTACTGAGTAAAATGGGGCTGAATTTGACCCAAACTGTGTGGTGTACCATAACACCCAGATGTTTTTGTTGGGTTTTTCCTCATCCAAATAAAGGGCCTTTTGATTTAAATTTGAGATTCTGGGCTGTGCAAATAATATTGAAAATTGACTATAATTATTATTATTGTAATACTTGAATTTAAGCTCTTATGTCTTATCTTATATTTTTCTTTGTTTCATTTATTCATATCATTTATGTTTAGTGTTTCCTGTTTTATTGTGTTACTCATCTTGTTTCAGATCACTTCACTTCCTGCTTTTGTGTGTTTTCCCGCCAGTTTTGATTGTCTGCCCATCCCTGATTAGTTTCACCTGTCTTGTATCAGTCCTGCAGTCACCTCACCTCCTGCTCACCTGTTCCCACTTCCCCAATCAGTCTAATACATATACCAGACAGTTTCCAAGTGTTCTGTTTTGCCAATTGTTCCTAGTGTCAAGTTTTACCAATGAGTTGTTTTTCCTGTTTGTTTGTTTTTTTCATGTTTCCGGTCTTTGGATTTACCTGTTACCTGCCTGCTGGACCTACTGCTTCATTAAGGACTCGGCAAGCCTTTTTGTTATTAAATCACTGAAATCATTCTGCTGCCTCCTCTACTGTTTGTATTTGCAACCCTGTCTCCTAGATAATTCTGTTCACATACAATTAAACTGTATTCTCAATCACGTTTTTAGGGAAATGCATAGCATGTTGCATAAAAAAGATGTGCTCAAATCATAACATGGCAAACTGCAGCCCAACAGGCAACAACAGCTGTCAGTGTGTCAGTGTACTTGACTATGACTTGCCCCAAACTGCATGTGATCATCATCATCATCATCGTTAAAGAAATTAGTGGCGTTTAAACAAATTAGCGTTAACTTTGACAGCCTTAATGGGAACATCATTTTAAGAGACAGGGCTGGCATTTAGGTCCAGTTTCTGTTTTCTATATTTGGCTACCAACCGTGACAGCTCTCCATTAAGAAATCTTTGGGCTATTTCACTTGTTGTTTTGTTGCTATGTGTTGTGTATAGTTTTGGAACAATACTCACATATTCCCCTGCATTATCTTATACTTATAATGCAAATCTTTGAGTGCCTTGATTTTTAAAGGCTTGCGGTATTTGATCCACTTTTTAGAATTAATGGTTTTCGAAATAATTAAAAAGAAATTCCCTGCTGTAAGAAAAACATATCGAACCATGAACACGAAACCATGGTATCAAAATATCTGTATACGGTGTTTTAGCAGTAACAGTCTTTTCCATGTTTTTTTCCCCAAAAAATGCATCACTCTCATTCATTTGAATGGGGCCAGTCGGCTGGCACAGCAGGGTTGCCAATGTGTAGGGGACATCCAATGAAACTAGCTGCCCCAACTTTTGCTATGATGCGATGTCATCCGGAAAGGCCAATCAGATACATGCAAGTGCACATTCCTAGTTTCAACATTTTTATTCGTATGTGTATAATGTAAAAAAATGGGCACCACAAATGATACCGAAAAAAAAGGTACTCAAAACTAAAGGAATTTTTAGGATGACAAAGAAAGGAAAAAAAAACAATAGAACATTAACCACCCGTTCCTGTCAAACTTGAAAATAATAACAATAACAATGAAAGACTGGGATTTTAAAATAAATAAATAAGTAGATAAATGAAATTATACAAATCTAAATTAAATAAATGAATATATAAATATCTTAAAATAAAAAAATATAATACAAAATAATAATTAAAAACACAAAAAAATATATAAATACATTTAATTAAATAATAAAAATAATATACTTTGCATACTTGCCAGTGCACATTCCTGGTAGAATGTGTTAATGCTGTATCTCTATTGTTTACCTGTTGTTGCCATTGTGAAAACTTTGCAGAGTTGTAAAAAACATTGTGTAATGTTTTGGCATCTGATCAGCCTTTACACTTCATAATCCATCTCAACCCAGCAACTGCAGCCTCTTTCGCTTTGTGTCCAACAACAATCAACTGAAGTACACCCATAATACACTAAGCAAGACTGACACTCCTTCATGTTTAATTTTCAGCTGAAAGGTCACTGTGATGTGGGTGAAGTGCGTTTACGTCATGTGAACGTGCTGAACATGTCAAAGTGTAATATGACCGCAATGCTCACACACACATCATACATAAAAAATAAAAATAAAAAAAACAGGCGTATAGTTCAGGAGATCTGGTGAGTAAACAGGTGAATGTATTAATACAGTGGGCACGTGCACAGACCTACTCACACACATGCACCCTTGGGCCTTACTCTGTAATGATTTCCGTTGTCAATAAAAGGGATTTGACTTGAAAGATTACGGAGTCCGTGCGTGCGTGTGTGTGTGTGTGTGTGTGTGTGTGTGTGTGTGTGCTGTCATTGCCTACAGCAGTCTGTCATCAGGCGCACTAAGCTCGATAAATGATGTGTGTGTGCGGTTGTGTCAATGATTATTTACATCACTGGCAATGTTGTGGGTATGAGTCATGTTGTTTGTGTACTGTATGTGTCCATGCACACGCTTTAATGATTTGCTAATGACTGTTTTTTTTGATGGCATGCTGCGTGAGCTGGCATATATGTTTGTACAAGTGTGTTCTTAAATTAGTGTGCTGTACAGTACATGTCATAGTGTTTGCATAAACGTATTTGTGTGTGTTCTTGACATTGGTGTGTATGTATTTGTGATTAATGGGGATAAAAGCAGTGTTCGGTTTTGTGTGTCTGCGCATGTGTGTGTGTGTGTGTGTGTGTGTGTATGCGAGTGATGAAGAATATACCCGCTGGTGACTGATATGGATCAAGGCTAAGACCTCATTTATTTCCACCTCCCCACTCTGACATTTGGCCTGAACTCCCATCATGAACACACACACAAAATAATGCGCACATATCGACAAAAGCACCTAAATCCATGTGTTGACAGATATCTATATGTATATGCATTTTCGTTCATAAAACACACACGCATATATACTCACAATCTCTATCTGTCAATACATCTATTATGTGGAAGGAGGTGGGAAAGCTGCAGTAAGTCAATTCCTCTGAAAAGCGCATTAGTCACTTAGTGTGTGTGTGTGTGTTGCGTGTACAGTCAGCCATGGCCCCATACATCACGGCAGTCATGGAAAGTTATAAACCAGCCTCACACCATGTATACGGGCCTTAGCGCGCATCAATCTCAATCGCAAACCCTGACCCCTTACTATAAAACCGACGACCTTTTCTAGTGAGCCAATCGAAAACGAGCATCAGCAGAGCGATGAGTGACGGTGTCCAATCAGAGCGAAAGCATAAAATCAGGGTCAGTGAAAAACGGCGCTGCATTGGGCGAGCATGGATCATGAAAGTGTGTGTGTGTGTGTGTCTGTGAATGCTTGCGTGTGTTTGTGTGTGTGTGTGTATCTCCTGCAGGCATGGTTTATCCAATCACTTGCCATCAGTGTTTCTGTCAGTCTGCCAAGAAAAGCCCTCAACGGTGCCATTGTCTTTATAGCTGGCCAAAGACAGGCACACACACATGTGCACAGACACACACACACACACCAATCAAATTCACCCCCCCCTCCCTTTTTTTTTTCTTAGAGAACAGCGAGAGAAACATTTGCTGCAAATTCCCGATCAAACACAAACATGTCAACACAAATTCATAAAGTATATCCACTCGGACCTAAATATAGAGCTTTGCTGATATGATTCTTGAAACACGCGCTTACAGATCACACATTTTACAACACACTTCTCAAATCTCTGGAATTTCCAGCATCTGAGAAAAGCGCTTGAAAATATTCATGTGTATTGTTGTGAACACTCGCTCTACATGCCTGAGAGGCTTTTTGTATATTGAAAAATATTAGCCCTGACTGTAAAAAATAGGGCTATTATAATTCTATAATAGGAATAGCTACCCTTTAATAGCCAGGTCTATTATTAAAACATCAATAACTGTCTTTAAATGAAGTTATATTAGCCTGTAAGGTACCCCGAAAAAAAGACCCAAAATAGATTTTAAATTGCCCTCATTTTAATCAATTCAGTGCCAAGATTTCATCCATAATGTCTTATTTCTGTGTAAGTAGCCCACAGTGGTTCTGGCGCTTCGTGCCATAGTCGGCCTGGCGCTCCCTCCTGGACCATCACTGGCCATGAAAAAAAAGAAAAAATCCTCTCTTTCTTGTTCTCCGTTTCCCCCTGCATCTCTCTCTCCTCTCTGTAACACTCCCCTAGAGGCATGTTGTGTTGTACGTGTGCGGGAAGCATTTAGGAATGAAAGTGAGAAGGTGATTATGTGTGGCTTGATACTGAGGGGCAGCACTGCAGGCGAGGTACATGTGGAATATCACACTCGCATGCAAGTGAACAGATGTGTTGATGATGATGTCGTTGTTTGACTACCCAGCTCCAGGGTACATATACACTTTCCTGGAATAATCAGTCTGCATATGCTGCAGCAGACTTCATTAATAAGTTGCTGTTACGAGCTCTGAGTTTTAATCCAGGTTCTAAAATAGGCTCAGTCCTTTTTATTCACTTATTTCCATTTCTTCCATGTTAGCTCTGAGTTTTGGGGTTTTATATTTCTATAGATCTAATAAGTCTGATCTAACAGGAAGGGCTTGTGACTACTGTTTCGCTCTGTTATTTTCCGAAATATTGACATATATTGACATATGAGTGTTTAGGGATATTGCTAAACAGTATCTACAGTACTAACTCGGAACGTGAGCTGGTATTTAAAGGAACAGTGTGTAACATTTAGGGGGATCTATTGGCAGCAATGGAATAGGCCTATACTATTAATAAGTATGTTTTCTTTAATGTATAATGCAATCTGAAAATAAGAATCGTTGTGTTTTCATTACCTCAGAATGAGCCGTTTACTGTATATCTACAGGAGCGGGTCCTCTTCACGGAGTCCGCCATGTTTCTACAGTAGCCCAGAATGGACAAACCAAACACTGGCTCTAGATGACGTTTTCACGTCGGCCACCGTAGTTCTCCGACTCGTTTGCACAAGAGAAAAGTTTCAGTTGGTTCCAATTTGCAACCTCACCACTAGTCGCCGCCAGATCTGACAAACTGCACCTTTAACTACCAGCTCCATCGTATTTGATTGTCGAACCTGTTCCATTGCAGACGAAGGCTCCTCCAAATGGGGAAACAAAAATTCTGATTTTTTTATTTGGAAGAAATAACAGGTGTAGGATTGCACTGCAAGTACTTGTTTGATGTGACATGGATTAATTTATAGAGTCAAGAAATATCATAGCACCACAACATTATCAGGATTGTGTTCAGATAGCCCTCAGTCACTGGTAAATATATAACACATGAACGCTACAGTGCAACTATAGTTCTATCTGGATTTGGAGTATTTGCCAGTGGTCTTTTATTTGTAATGAACCTTGAGTATCATGATGCTTGTCCTTGTTTATGAATAGCTGCTCCACTTTGTTTGTTGTCAGGAGTAGTTTTGATATCTGTGAGTCTAGACCAGGCACCGTGAACATTGGCTTTAAGGTCTTCCAAGAGTGGTCCATTGTGAAGCGCTCAACACGAGAGCCAAAGAACATTCATGTATTTGATATTCCTGAATGCATCACAAACCATATTGTTTTGCTCTGTTATTGACTTTTTTTCTTTAGCTTTTTTCTTTTCCAGCTTCTTAACGTTCCACAAGGCCACCAGACTGTAGCATGTTAATATCCGTCTTCTTATTTGTAAAGCCAGAAGCCGTGTAATCATACCGTCCTTTCAAATGTTTCATGCCCATAAATACTCCAAAAGGCCACTGGTCCGCAATACGCTCATTTCCTTCTCTGTCTTTGAGCCAGTTGTTGTAGCTCGACAAGCTCTCTCACTCATATTTAACAGCCCGAGAATAAAATTATACTACCCATATTCCTAAAGGCTTAAAGATGCCGCGCTCAAAGTGGCACAGTATAAATCAGCTAGGGGAGTAGAAGAGAGTGAAAAGAGCGGGACAGAATAGACCACAACACAGTAGTAGTTTGGGTTTTTCGCCTCTACCCAAAAAGAACATAGGTGAATAGGATTTTGTAAACAATTATATTTAAAATAATCAACAACATCTGGTATTTTCACAAAAAAATATCCAGATTACTTACAACAACCTCACTGTCAACCGTTTTTATTTTACTCTCTATTAGAGAAATTGTCCCTTGTTGTCATTGTGTTCTGTCATTTGCCTCTAAATGAGGAAATATGTTGCAATTTGGGTGAACTGACCCTTTAAAGCCACCTCATTAATTAGCGCTTCATTAAAGGGAGCTGCTCTGTAAAGGTCAACCAGTTAAGCCCATTCACCGCAGTCCATAAATATTACGACGGTGACACATTCTCATTGTTTGGACCCTGTACTCCGGCAACACTGGATTTGAAAGGAAACAATGACTTTGACAGTAATGTACCGAGTTCATCCATATTATTCACATCCAGATGGGCGAACATATTGTTTGTTGAGAGTCAATGATCGTGCGCACACTGGAAGTTATTCTCTGTTGATGCTGCTCTCCTGCGCTCCCCTCCCTCCTTGTTTTCTCTGTTTAGAGTGATTTATCTACTCTTTGTTTTCCCTCCGTCTCCTCTCTCTCTTTCTCTCTCTCTCTCTCCCCTTCCTTCATTAATTACACTGATTCTCTTCTCCTTCTATCTCTGAGACTGGATCATTATTTACCATCCCAATCCCTCTACCCTGCTCTTCCTGTCTTTATCACACACGGCCGTTCCCTTGTATGCATGTTGCACTGCCGTCTGTCTCTCTTTTCCACTATCTCTTATTCACAATTTCCTTTGCTTTTAACCCCCCTCTTTTCACCTCAGGTATCCTCGTTGCAACCTCCATTCTCTCTTCATCACCGCCGGTCTTCCTTCCTCCTCCTTCAAACTCAAACTTTTTACCCCTAATTCCCGTCTCTATCCCACCCTCTCTCTCTATCTCTCTCTCACTCTCTCTATCTGTTGTCTTGTTCTTTCACAGTGAGTGGAAGTGTATTCTATCAGAAGAGAGAGCAGATTGATGAATTTGTGTCAGAGATGATGGTTGTGCGACGGCATGGTTTGTACACAAACACTGTAGCGCATGCATAACAAGCGAAGACTGATGAGAAATGATGAGGATGAGATGACAGAGGGGAGATAAAAGAAGCGAAAGAGGTGAAAAGAAAAAGAGAGGAAGGGTGATTGACAAGGAGAGAGACTAAAAAGGGGAGGATGAGATGGGTAAAGGATGTAAGAATGATTGAGAAGAGTAATAAAGAATGGATTGATGGCATGAATGATTGATGGATGGATGAAGGAAGGAAGGAAGAGAGGTAAGGGGGACATAAGCCATGGTCGCCAGTGGAGGGACAGTAAGAACACAGCATTTGTTCATTTATCCCTCTACTTTTTCTTCTTCTTCTTACCCAGGCGGCTACCTGTGATCACTGGATTGTTGCTGACGAATGTGACTCCTCTGCTGCTGCATTGATTATAAGTCGCTCTGAATAAGAGCATTAGCTAAAAGCCTATGTCTGTAAATTATGAGGCGAGAAAATAGGAAGACAGGGCAGCATCTCGTAAACTGAGGAGCGGGGCATCATTTAAATAAAACGCTCAAAATGGACATGGATGGATGGATGGATGGATGGATGGATGTAGGTGAGGCGAATGGAGACCAAGAGGAGGAAGTTGAGTGTTAATATGCATTAGAAGCATTTGGCATGATAAGAGTCACTGGCTCAAGCTGAAAATGATTACCGCTGTAATTCTCTAACTACACCTCTGTGCACATCTGTCTGTGAAGTAGCTGATTCCCATTATTGTGCATGCTGAATTACCACATTTTAATCAGAGAGGGGAAGCCAATTACCAGAGATGTCAATGATATGATTGAATGCATTTGTATTATATTCAATTTATATATGCTCTGTGCACACAATCTGCCGTGGTTAGGTGAATTTTGAACACTTTCGAAAAACGTGACTTAGTATTTTATGTTTTATGTATTGCAGTGTAGTGTGTAATGTGTCCATGCTATATAGTAGTTCATAAAGATCAATGTTGAGAACCAGTGAAATTGACAAATGCTCTTACAAATCACACAATTGAAATAGAAATGTACACTTAATAACTTTCTGATGAGACAAAATAAGCATCAGATGTCAAAGTCATCAATGTATTACAGTTATTATTATTATTGCATCTCAATCATCCCTTTCTCCCACAAAATTATGTTCCTAAACTACATTCTCAATTCCATTTCGAAGGAAACGTATTTTCTCCCTGATTACGGTTGCAGTTTTAATCAGTTTTAAACACATGGATAACGTTTAAATTACAACAAAACAAAAAACGCAACAACACTATTTAGTTAAGTTTAGGCAACAAAACAACTTGATTAGGTTTAGTAAAAAAAAAAAAAAAAATCATGTTTTGGCTTAAAACTACTACAACATTGAAACAAAACAAAACAAACAAAAAAAAACAAAACAACGAAACTACTTAGTTGGGTTTAGGTAACAAAACTACTGGGTTAGGTTTGTTAAAAAAACATCATGGTTTGGCTTAAAATGATTATGTTTCACACGGGATACGAACAGGGAGAAATTGTTAGTTTGACCCATCCACCACACCTTCCGCCCGCCCGAAGTGGACTTTCTTGCTTGTTATTCTCGTTATTATACCACGTAACTTTCAATAACATTATTATTCCATGTAACTTTCAATAACATTATTATTCCATGTAACTTTCATTCACGGTTACTAAATATATACCACATCACCTGGTCTGCGCGTGGTTCGTTGAACATCATTCACTGCGGCCGCCCGCAGACTTACAAACGTATTTATGATTCGTCAAAGATAAACGTTATCCGCAACAAAATACGGAAACGTAATTGAGAATGCAGTTTAGTTTTATGGGAATGTAATTATTCATGTGGGTGAAGCCTCTTGTCATCATGACTACTTTTGGGTCATGCACTTGCTACCAGTGGCTCTGGCTAGTTTTATTTTGCGGCTAGATTAACACAAGAGGAAAGCTCTATTAACATAGCTTCTGTGAAGCAGAACAGGGTTATAGCTACACTATAAACTGAAATATATCAATGTCACAAATTGATGTGTCAAAATTCAGCAGAGTTGATATCTTGAGGTCGAGGTTTTGGTCCGAAATGTTGCCGTTTCAAACTCTGGTGTGACTTTAGTGTAGGAGCCATGTGTTTTGATTTGTGTTTAAGTGTTCTATGCCTCCGAGCACTAGGTGGTGTATGGTACGGGCCAAGGCTGGCAACAGGAAAATTAAGTTTGTGCCAGTAATCACAGGTGTTGCTGATTTGGAAAGAGGCAAACAGCTTTTGGCTGTGCTCGCACAACATCGGATGGCTGTATTTGCTTTAACTTTGTGATGAAAACATGGACACTGGTGAGAAAATAAACACATTATGACAGAAAGTATATTGGTAAAGACTGAATGCTGTTTTTCCGAGTACACGTCTAAACAATTCAGATTAATAAGCAGCCAGTAGCGGCTAAAGTATAGTCACTGCACTTAGTATGGACACCATGTTCACGTTGGTATGCATCTGTGTGTGTGACTGTTTGGGAGCAGATATGTGCATACTGTAAGTCAGTGTTTATGTTAAAGATTGCATTTTGCCTTTAAGTGTAAGTCTGTCATTCACATGTGTATATGACTGAGGCCATGCACGAGTGTGTGTGTGTGTTTGTGTGTGTTAATGGAGTCTTTTAAGTAGCCTATATAAATGGTTGTGATGATGAAGTGTGTGGATCTTCAGAGTCAGTGCTACTCAGAATAATGCCTGAGGATGCATTTAGACATCCTCAGTGCCACAGCAATCTATCAATGTAATGGGCTGTTTAAATGTGAGTGTGAGTCTGTATGTGTGTAGTGGAGGTGTGTGTCTTGGAGTGAGTGTTTGAGTGTGTGTGTGTGTGTGTGTGTCTGTGGCTGCAGAATTCTGTGTGGTTGTAATTTTACAGATTTTAAGAACATGTCGTCCTAAAATGATGCAGTCATCAATTCTGAAACATCAAACAGTTGTTATAAAGATTTAGGGGTCGAATTTGACAAAAATGAATTCAATAACTCATTTAGTTAACCCTCTTAATCTCCCAACTTTGATATTGTGAAATATTTATTGTGAAATCAGTTTAATATGAAGACAACCAACAAGTTATTGGACCATTCGCTGCCTCTAATGTTGTAAAACAGAGCAGACAGAAGTGTGTTCCGGTGATAGGATACTTGTTTTACCAGCATACTGTAGCATCTACCCTCCAGTGCAGACATTCACCAACTCCACAGATGTTGCTTACAAGGATTGGGATGTCACAGGATGTGTTACTGGAAATTAGAGCGTAAGTAAAGACATCAAATATAATGATCAAACACTTGTTAGGGGCATGATGTCAACTTTAATTGGGAAAGACGCGTCTTAGGTATCTCCTCTCCATATCTGTTCCTCGTACAGATATCTGTCTTTATGGAACAATAATACAATCTGAATTGTTGGGCTATATACAGTAGAAAATCAGGGATTTCTGCAAAAACCTCCTGTGGAATGTGTCTGGAGCCTGGTGCTTTGTGCTACCTCTCTTTTTCCTAATAAACAATGCTGTTGGAAAAGCTCTTAATATGGTAAACCTTAGATTTTGTGTCAGTTTTGGAGGCAGTTTTATTGCTCTGGCTGAGAATGGAACAGGGGATCAACCCCAAATGTACGCATACACATATAGTTCAGGGTAAGTCCAGATTCTGACTCTGTGCTCTGGGAAATGAAACATTGGTTTTACAGTTCTTATCAGCCCGTTGTCATTCCCAGGGCGTCGAATACTGATGCTCGCTCGATTCCGCAGCGAAAAGGTTCCTTTTTGGTAGGAGACTCACCAGGATTTCCATTAACTAGAATTTAAACGCATCCGCGGCAACAGTAAATGCATAGGGAAAGTGCTGTGGTGACGTCAAGTCACAATTTCACCGTTAAAATGTAGTAATTTTAAGCCCAACCATGTTATTGGCATGGTTGTTAGACATCAGCCTAAAAAACACTTGCCATTTAATTACATGAAGTACTTGTGAATTTGTCATTTCCATTTATTATGCACCTACTTTATTAAATCCTGTCCTGCCTTATTGTTTTGCAATATTTCAGGATTAACCAAGTTAACTCCCTGTCAGGTCCATTGTACTTGGTGGATGATTGATTCATATTCAAATTTTGACAGACACTGGCACACAAAGTTGGGCACACATGCGCTGCTCACTCTACACAGCAGGCAGTGACATATTGTTCCCTTTGTTTGTTTTTTTTGTCAATTGCTCTCCAACCTGACTGCTCTTCATCATGGACAAAGAGAAGTGTGTTATGTTTCCAAAAAGCCACTGTTGGCCTCAATTAGATTCAAAAACCTATCCGTGCTTTTGCAAGTTTTAGCCACAAATCACGTATACAGCCATTTAAAAATATATGCTTTACTTGCTTTTTATTTATTTATGGGTTTTTTTTATAGTTCCAGGCAGCCATTGGTTTCTATTCTATATTATTCACTCTTCATACACTATTAACTATACACACACAAGGTAAAACAACTAGCCAACTTGAAACTTGCTTAAAGTGGCAGTAGGCAGTATATTTTTGGCATCATTGGGCAAAAATTCCATAATAACCTTTCAGCATATTGTAATTCAAGTGTTCTGAGAGAAAACCAGACTTCTGCACCTCCCTCTGTTTTCAGGCTTTAGAAAATCTAGCCCGTGACGGAAGACTTTGACCAATCACAGGTCATTTCAGACAGAGAGCGTTCCTATTGGCTGTGCTCCGGTCATGTGACCAGAACTTGGCGTTCCTTCAAGCCATCTCAACCTGATCTCAACTATGGATGCCGGGTCACAAACGTTCTCATTTTACAGATGATTAAGATGTGTCTGAAAACATTTGAGGCGAGAAATAGGCATTACAGTAACAAAATATTGATTAATATTTGATCAGCGCTGCCTAGTTTGACCGTTTGGTCGGAGTTCGCGAGTGATTGACAGCCGGCTCTCATAGATGACAGATGGACAGCAGATCCCAGATCAGCTCTGACTGCTTGTTTTCCTCCGGTATGTGAAGTCTTGCAGATGCCGTTAGGAGCACCGGAGGACACATGACTTTTTTCAGGTTACCTGTTTCATGCACTACTGTCCTGATATAGCGACCGTTTTATAAATCTAACTTTTTTTAATCATATTTGCTCCAATCTCGCCAACTTCAGCTTTAAGATGTGTAATCCATCACAGTTTCAGTAATATCAGGTGCGCTTCATGTTTGTCAAAGTTACATTATCGCTGCTGTGTAGACTTTCCAAACCAATCTGCACTTAAACAGCATGAGCTCGTTGCTTTTTGCGAGAAGAGACAAAAAATTTTAATGAGAGATTCAATAACTTTGGAGCTTACTGTATAAGGTATATCTTACAAACCTGGAACCACAAGGGTCAGATATTTGAACACGGTAAGTGCGTCATTTTTGTTTTCACAGTATACAGAGAAATATTTTAGCTATAAATACCAACTGTAACTTTTATACCTCCCCCATCTTAGCATCCTCATCTTTATCCTGGTCACTCTCAACATCCCCGTTTTCCTCCTCAGTATAGGAGGAGTTCACTCCACTCCCTTTTTACTTTCCTTCACTTTCGTCCCATCTTCTCATCCCCCCCGCCCGCCTCTCTCGACGTGACCTAGTTTCCAGCAGCAGCCGACGCAGACATCTGGGCTTCGGCACACATGCCAGAGAAGGCATGACGCAGGGAAGGAAAGCACACACAGAGAGAGAGGTGAATAAGGGGTAAAGGGAAAGATGAAATGAGATGGAGTGATTATAGGAAACAGGATAGGAAGGCAAGCAGAGGGTAAACAGAGATGAATTTAAGCGAGAGAGAGAGAGAGAGAGAGAGAGAGAGAGAGAGAGCATGTGGTTGGATGCTTTGAGGTTGCAAAAAGTGCATTCGAGGGAGTGAGAGAAAAGGAGGAGGAAAGTTGACACACATAAAGCCAGCCATGCACAGTTTGGAAGCAGACGGGCAGCTGGCGTATCATGGTTATTGGCTATTAGAGTTAGCATGGCTTAGCAGGGTCACAGTGGCCAAGCCGGCTAAGTCTCTGTGTGATATGTGTATATGCAGATCAACAGCACCCTGCGACCTAGCCAGTCACATGCACACATCATCCCTTCATCTCTGCCTTCATCTACCTCCCCTAAAACTGCTCTGTCTCTCCACTTCCTGTTTTTATGCCTCCACGCTGACGGCAGCCGTGTCCGGAGGCATTATGTTTTCGGGTTGTACGTCCGTCTGGTCCATTCTCGTGAACGTCTTCGGTGGAAAAATATCAGTGTCTGGAGAGAATTTCTTCAAATTTGGCACAAACGTCCACTTAGACTAATTTTGTCGATCAAAGGTCAAAGGTCACTGTGACCTTATGTCCATCCCATTCTGGTGATATCTCAGGAACGCCTTGAGCGAATTTTGTCAAGTTGGGAACAAACGTCCACTTGGATAAACTGATTAGATTTTTAGTGGTCAAAGGTCACTGTGACCTCACAAAACACTATTTTGGCCATAACTCAAGAATTAATATTCAAGATTCAAGAGTTTTATTTGCCATTTGCATCTAAGTACATTGGAATTCTGAGCAGTTTACACCGAGTCAGCTTTAAGAAAAGAAAAAAGGTAGAAAAGGCACAAGGTAATTACAGTACAAAATAAGTAGCACATTCAAATCAACACAATAAATAAATAAATTATTAAAATATAAAACGCCATCAGTGTAGTCAATAAATAAACTAAACTAATGCTAATTATGACAATTTTACACAAATATCTAACAGGACAAAATAATGAAGTGATGACATTTTGGATAGACATGGATGTAAAACTGCAACTTGACTGGTTGGTGGAGGCATACAACCGCGAGGCAGTAATTCTAGTTTGTTTTTTTTCCTGTTGGAGAGATACCAAGCTGCTGGGACATGATCTGAACTAAGTAGAATCCAGAAGTGTTTCTCTCTGCCCGAGTGTATGTAAAAAACAAGTCCTATTTGTCAACCTTATGGTGCCGCCTTATCTGAAACGAGACAGTACGAGACGCCGCGAATGCAAACTTGTACTGGCAGACAGTTTATTATTTGGTTGGAGACAGATTAGTGGTAGTGAAATAGAATCCTGTGATTCTGGCATAATTCAGCTGACAAAAAGACGGATTATCGCTCCTCTCGCCAAAACCCGATTTAGTGTTAAACATTTTCTCCTTGATTTTCTTTCTGCGTCTCTCTTCCTCTCCCTCTGTTTACCCTTCTTGTCTCTCATATCTTTTCTTGTCCTCCATCTTTTTTTCTTCATTTTTATTGGATTTTTTTATCCGACTCACCCTTGTACTCCCTCTTTTACCTTCTCCTGTTGTATCTCCCTCTCCCCTCTTTGGCTCACCTCAGTGCTCCCATCACTCCCATCCTCTCTTATGTTTTATCCCTTTATCCTCTCCTATTTTCTTTTAATATATCCCTCTCTTCCCCTTATTTACCTTTCTTTTATCCCTGGACCTGTTAATCTCCTGTCATTCCTCCATCACAATGGCCTTTCTCCCTTCGGGTTCTCTCTACTCTTTGATCATTGTTGACCTTCACAGTAAAAGAGTCCAGGGCTTGATTTCTACTCACTAGTGTTAAACCGGGACACAATAACATAGACGGGTAGTTATTGTATATTACTTTATAATGTATTAAGGGGAGACACCCCAGGTAAAAAAAAATTGTTTTTCATGGCCTGGTCAGTTTTGAGATTTTGGGCTATTTTGCTTCCATAACATGTCTTCATTTAGACTAGTAGAAAGAAAACATCTAAAATACACATTTAGATGTTTATTATACAACTCTTTGTCTATTTACGTCTGTAGATTTCTCCTAAATTCACCAAAAGATAGTATTAGATAATGCCTCATTTGCATATTTAAACATAACTTTTCAGAAAACTTGTAATACAAAAAATATTTGTTTTAATGTAAGTAATCAACTGGGGAAGTTTCATGATATCTAATATTTCATTTTTTTCCTAGTCTTGCAAAATGTATGGAATTTTACAATACGCATATTTAAAGGCCGTCCATACATTTTCCAGTTTCATTCCTACCTGTATTCTGACGGTTTTTACAGGGGGTGGGGGGGTTGTTCATATATCATTCATAGCCTGATTCATAACATAACATTTTATTCCTGAAAAAAAATCAATTTTTTATATGGCTGCTGAGAGTATTTTCTGATTTATGGAGTGATACAAAGATATATCAAAATCCCCTCTGTAAAAATCTTTGACTCTAATACAGTATATCAACAAAATGAAACAATACTTTTGAACCTGGCCTGATTTCTCTTCTGGAAATGTATGAAAATTAGCATAAATTTAATAAGACAATGCCTCATTAAACATTTTCAGAAAACATGTAATACAAAAAATAATTGTCTTTCATGGGGATATCTATTAGACATTTTTTTTGTTACCCTATTCATCTGTAATGTCTCCCCTTGAATTAAATTGTACGGCATCAAAGTTAGAATACATCCTGTACATGTGTTGGACGGTATGGAGTAGCTGCAGAAAAGGTAAAACTGTGGAGTTGAGGGAAATATAGGGTGGTGCAGATGAACACTTGATGGGGGAGTTTTAATTCATGTTTGGTCATATTTGTGTGTGTGTGTGTCTGCATGAGTGAGGCAGAGCGTATAATAGGAAGAGATAAATACAGAGGCAGGCAGATTGCCATCTGGTCCTGTTGGAATCGGTTAGACTAAATGCAGACGGTTTCTCTCTAGACCAATATAATCTGGTCATAGTAATGACTTGCTACTAACACCCAAAGAAGCCTGGCAGTTGGAGATATTGAGAAAAAGAAAGCGTCAGGATTCAGAAAAAAAATGGCCTAATATATATCCACTAACCTGCTTCCCACAATATGAACAAACATATGGAGGCAGAGATATAGGCTATTTTTAGATTTATAACAAAGGTGAAACTTAGTACATATGTCTTGAGAACTTGGGGATCATGACAAAACGTGTCTGCATGTTTCATGCCTATATTATTTATGCATTCACTTTTGTAATTGTGGTAATGCTTACTTGCCCTGAAGGCACTATGTTTTTTCTTCCACAATTTAAAGCCCCTATGTATAGAATTTTTATGTCATTGTAGCGTCTTTAAAATTATTTTAATAACATATTTTTGTTTAAGGAAACAACAAAAAAAGGTTGCAGTTGGTTTGTTACTTTCAGCCCTTCAATTCTCAGTTGGATTTGTGGGGTGGTGGAGGTGTTTTGCTCTCCTACATGCAGGAACTTTAAGCACAATACAATCATTTTGTCAAAAGAGTGTTTAATGTTGGTGAGAGGAGAAAGACAGACTCATGGCATATGATGAATTTATAACTCCTATACCTGTATGGGGCCAGCTGTCTAACAGAGCACTAAACAATGTGGCTGAATGAAGTAAACTGTCTTGAAATATTTAATATCTGCACATAAGAAGTTCTATACGATGAAAAAAAATGGTTAAAATAATTAGAGATTAAGAATTAAAGTAACATTAAGCTTGAAAACTTCTTTCAGCAGCTGCGCTTTGTGTGGATTTGGATAGAAAGATGCATCTGTTCGTATGTGCCATGTTACAGTCATTTCTGGTGTGAATTAGAAATTAGAGTAACGGGAGTTGAGTAAAAAACAGGTGGGGCTTGCCACACAGGACATCATTATGAAGACTATAAAGACTTAAAAGATTTGTAAAGCTTAATTTGTTTTTTACATTTCCAGAAATTACTAACCCTGGTGGAGGAAGAAGTCAGATCCTTTAGTTGAGTAAAGGTAGCAATAAAACAATGTAAAATACACCATTACACGTACAAGTCCTGCATTCAAAATGTTATAAAAAGTATTATAGGCAAAATATACTTAAAGTGTCAAAACTAAAAGTACTCATTGTGGTGTATATTATATTATCAGATTATTATTGCCCATGCATTGATGTGTGAGTATAGCATTCTACTGCTGTGGGATGGTTGGAGTGGAGCTACTACTTTATGTACCATTGGGTTATTTAATATATAAACTTTGTTAAAACTCACAAGTAAAAATGGGAATCTAAGATATAAAATAATGCAAAAATATATGGATAAAATATTCCGTATAGAAAATACAAACTAAAATGTATTTGTGGTAGACCATAATTGTAAAATGATTAATGTAAACAGAGATGTAGTAAATGTATATGGATTGGGGTCCCTGATTATCCTGTTGGACTTCTTTCTACAGAGCTGAGTATTAAGAGTCCTCCATGGATAGCAGCTCCCTCCTGGCGATGTGCTGAGCTGTTTTCACCACCCTCTGAAGGGCTTTACGGTTAAGGTGGGTGCAACTGCCATACCAGACGGTGATGTAGCCTTCAGGATACTCTCGATGGTGCACCTGCAGAAGTTGCAGAGCATCCTGGAGTCCATGTTAAGCCTGTTCAGACTTTGGAGGAAGAAAAGACATTCTCTTGGTGATGTCAGTTGTTATAGTCGGCCATAAAAAATTTCATAAAATAGTCATAGTATTTTATGCCATAAAAATGTCATGCTATAGTATGCAAAAGAATATCATGAAACATTTCATTCTTAAAAATGTTTTAAAAATATAGAAGTCATAGTAGTACACACAAAAAAAAGTCATGATATAGTATGTTGAAAAGAGGCAAAAAGGTCGTATAGTATGTGGAAAAAAAGTCATTGTGCTATGTTCAAAAAAATCATAGAATATGTCAAAGTTTTTGAAAAGTCATAGTATAGTATGTCAAATGTCAGTAAAATTTGTAAAAAAAAAATCATGAGAAGTCCTAGAATAGTATGTCGAAAAAATAAAAAGTCATAGTATGGCGAAATAATAAATAAAGTCATTGTATAGTATGTCGAAAAAAAAAATGGCATAGTATAGTATGTTGAAAAAAGTCATAGTATAGTAAGCTGAAAAAAATTCCTACTATAGTCTGTCAAAATTAAAAAAAAAATCATAGTACGTCAAAATACTAAA
>CAKAOH010022210.1:0-13070 GCA_916701665.1 Sebastiscus tertius
CAGACTGTCAGACAGACAGACTGTCAGACTGTCAGACAGACAGACAGACAGACAGACAGACAGACAGACAGACAGACAGACAGACAGACAGACAGACAGACAGACAGACAGACAGACAGACAGACAGACAGACAGACAGACAGACAGACAGACAGACAGACAGACAGACAGACAGACAGGCAGACGGTCAGACAGACAGAGACAGGCAGACAGACAGACAGAGAGACAGAGACAGACAGACAGACAGACAGACAGACAGAGAGGCAGACAGACAGACAGAGAGACAGAGACAGACAGACAGGCAGACAGACAGACGGTCAGACAGACAGACAGACAGACGTGATGTTGTTCCAGTTGTCTCCAGTTTGGGGACGTTTGTCTTTCTGTCTCCGTGTTCTCGGTTGCCGCGTCCTCGCCCGGCTGATAATAAACATCTACGTATGCATGAAACGCTCCTTTAATGGGTTCAAAGGTCGAGTCGTGGGGGGGGCAGCGGGAGGTTCTGAGTCACGCCGACACCCCGCCGAGGAGCGGACCAATAAAACGCCTCGCTGTGGGCCGACCAATCAAACGCACGGGTGGAGGTGAATGTGTCCGTCAGCGTGGACTAATCAATGAGCGGAGACACAGCGGGCGTGTGTCCGTCAAACACTCACGCACGCCGTCTCGCCGCGTCCACATGATTAGCAGGTCAGCACACGCCATGTGACCCCCCGCCGCCACCCAGCGGGATTCTGGGAGAGCTGTTTAGACGGACAGACACAGAGAAAATGTCAGGAAGGACAGGAAGTTAAAGACACAGTCAGTGATCTGGAGAGGAGGAGAGGAGAGGAGGAGAGGAGGAGAGGAGGGAAGGGAAGGAGGGAATGGAAGGAGGCCAGGAGAGGAAGCCAGGATAGGAGGCAAGGAGAGGAGGGAAGGAGAGGAGGAGAAGAGGTGGAGAGGCGGCAAGGAGAGGAGGAGGACAGGAGGGAAGGGAAGGAGAGTAGGAGGAGAGGAGAGGAGGAGAGGAGGAGAAGAAGAGGAGGAGAGGAGGAGGAGAGAAAGGAAGGAGAGAAGGGAAGGAGAGGAGGAGCAGAGAAAGGAAGAAGAGGAGGAGGAGAGGAGGACAGGAGGAAAGGAGTGAAGGGAAGGAGAGGAGGAGGAGAGAAAGGAAGGAGAGGAGGCAAGGAGAGAAGGGAAGGAAAGGAGTAAAGGAGAGAAGGGAAGGAGAGGAGGAGAGAAGGAGGACTAAAGGAGGAGTGAAGGGAAAGAGAGAAGGAAAGGAGAGAAGGGAAGGAGAGAAGGAAAGGATAGAAGGGAAGGAGAGAAGGGAAGGAGAGGAGGAGGGAAGGAAAGGAGAGAAGGGAAGGAGAGGAGGAGGGAAGGAAAGGAGGGAAGGAGAGGAGGATGTGGGCTCAGGAACACTGAATGGGGCTTTAGGTCCAGTAGATTTTCAAAATAAAGGCCTCACTGACTATAAAGTGAAGTTGACCGTCTGTGTGCAGCATCGTGGCGTCTCTCCTCTAACTCACATCAACAGGCTGAACCAATCAGCTGTCAGCATCACACAGCCGCTGTACTCCGACCAGTCACGGGGGTCGTCTCCGTGGTAACAGTGTTGGACAGGTGTGAAATGTGTCCCGTCGTCTGCTGTCAGCCGCCTGACGGCTGATGTCCCGCCTCTTCCCGGTCGGTCCTGACGGGTCACCGCAGCCGGAGACGGTCCTCTGTGGTTGCTCGGTTACAGGAGGTGATGCTGCCGTGGTTACCAGGTGTGGTTTATCGGGTCGTCTGCCTCCTGATTTTTAGTTTGAGCAGCACATGCATTTCAACGGCGAGGGCTGCTGGACCTCTAAACACCTGGGTTGTTCTACACAGAGAGGGGCATTGTGGGTAACCGTCGGTTGCAGAAGAGACAACACACACACCTGAGTATCAAACATGCTGGGTTCTGCACAAATAAACTCCACACGTCTGCATTCACCTGCGTGAGAATCCTGATCCAGGTGAACTCATGACATCATAAAGGTGCAGTCAGACTCCAGGTGAGTCACCTGATCAGGCGAACAGACACGACAGCTGCTGACTCGTTTGTCTCGTCTGCGATGTGTCACCTGTGCTGGCGCCCTTCAGGTGACCGGTCAGCCAATCGCAGAGCACCTCTCGGAGCATCATCGGCAGAGGTGCTGTGTGATTGGCTAACATACTTCTGTAAATGTTGTAAACAGCGACGCGTCGATGTGTGAAAGAGTTTACGATGAAATCAGAGTGAAGCTGTTTGTGTGTGTTGATGCTCACAGCGAGGAGCTGTGATTAGTGTTTCAACTGGAAGCTGAAGCTTCATTACTGAGACTCCCACTGACTCAACACATTACTGAACATTATGACCTCAACGGGGAGTTTATAGCAGCTGAAATAAAAAGACTTTCAAATGTTGTCAGTGGAACTCAGAAACATCCAGACTGTGTGAGGAGTCCGTACATTCATCTCCAAGTCATCGCTTTGTTTACAATAAAACCATTCTTTTAAATTCACTCAGTTATTGCTCTCACACTGTGAAGAGATGAAGACGGAAATAAACTCTACTGACTAGAACTCTTATCTGGAACCAAACCAATACAAAGTTCTACTGTCTGCAACCAAACTCGGTTGACTAGAATTGAACTCTAGTAGAACCAGACAGAACCAGGCTCCGCCGACTAGAACCAAGGCCTGCTAAGTAGGAGCAAAGTCCCTGCTGTTCTGTTGGTGTGTCAGCAGCTGTGCGTCAGGTGATGTGATGGAGTTCAGATTATCTAACGAGCAAACACAGAGGAGGAACTCATTAAAGGAAAAACAATAAGAAGCTGTGGAGACATCTGTGAGCAACGATAAAAGGTGTAATAACCATTCGGCGGTCTGTGTCAGCAGGTAAATAGTGTTCTGATGACAGACCTGCAGGCAGCAGGACCACATCGGTGACGACCAACGGCTGGCGTCAACACAGCGACAGACTCCGCCCACTCCGGTGACAAAAAGAAACGGGACAGGAAACACTATTTTAAACACAGAGTTGATGCTTCACTGACCGTATGACATTCATCAACAGACGGACCACTGAACAGGTACCAGGTACGGGTACTAGGTACAGGTACCAGGTACAGTCAGGGGTCCTCTGACCCCGCTGGCCCCTTGACCAGAACCTCTGAAGTGACCGTAAACGTCTAATGTTGGAAAGTCAATCAAAAGAACACAAAGAGACACAAAACAATACCATAAAGAGACAAAAGACGACCACAAAAAGACACAAAATGACCTCAAAGAGACACAAAACGACCACAAAGAGACAAAAGACGACCACAAAAAGACACAAAATGACCTCAAAGAGAAACAAAACAACTACAAAGAGACACGAAACGACCACAAAGAGACACGCAACGACCACAGAGACACGCAACAACCACAGAGACACGCAACGACCACAAAGAGACACGAAACAACCACAAAGAGACACGCAACGACCACAGAGACACGCAACGACCACAAAGAGACACGCAACAACCACAGAGACACGCAACGACCACAAAGAGACACGCAACGACCACAAAGAGACACGAAACAACCACAAAGAGACACGCAACGACCACAGAGACACGAAACAACCACAAAGAGACACGCAACGACCACAAAGAGACACGAAACAACCACAAAGAGACACGAAACAACCACAAAGAGACACAAAAAAACCACAGAGACACGCAACAACCACAAAGAGACACAAAACAACCACAAAGAGACACGAAACAACCACAAAGAGACACAAAAAAACCACAGAGACACGCAACAACCACAAAGAGACACAAAATGACCATAGAGACACGCAACGGCCACAAAGAGACACAAAATGACCACAAAGAGACATGAAACAACCACAAACAGACACAAAATGACCACAAAGAGAGACAAAACAACCACAAAGAGACATGAAAGGACCACAAGAGACACGAAATGACCACAAAGAGACACGAAACAACCACAAAGAGACATGAAACAACCACAAAGAGACACAAAATGACCACAAAGAGACACGAAACAACCACAAAGAGACACAAAATGACCACAGAGACACGAAACAACCACAAAGAGACACAAAATGACCACAAAGAGACACGAAACAACCACAAAGAGACACAAAATGACCACAAAGAGAGACAAAATGACCACAAAGAGACACGAAACAACCACAAAGAGACACAAAATGACCACAAAGAGACATGAAACAACCACAAAGAGACACGAAACAACCACAAAGAGACACAAAATGACCACAAAGAGACACGAAACAACCACAAAGAGACACGAAACAACCACAAAGAGACATGAAACAACCACAAAGATACACAAAATGACCACACAGAGACACAAAACAACCACAAAGAGACACAAAATGACCACAAAGAGACACGAAACAACCACAAAGAGACACGAAACAACCACAAAGAGACATGAAACAACCACAAAGAGACACGAAACAACCACAAAGAGACACAAAATGACCACAAAGAGACACGAAACAACCACAATAAGATTTTTGTCCGGTAATATTCTCAACTTCTTGGAATATTGCGTGTGTTTTCTGGTAATCAGGCGGCTGATCGTCACACAGGCCGAAGGTCTCCGATAAACGGTCGGTGAAGGACGGTAATAACTCCGACATATTAACGATAACCATCATCAGTCAGAGAGTGTGTTTGTTTGTGTTGAACAACAGGGACATGATATCGACCAATCACTGGACAGAATGAGAGACATGAATGTGGGGACCCTGTGTGGGCGCACAGCGACCCTCTGGGGGGTCCGCGAGCCTCAGGCTGAGAAACTCAACTGAGCAGCAGGAAGGAGAGAAAAACGGATCATTTCACTAAAGGCGGTGGAAACATCATCATCATCATCATCATCATCATCAGTCACCCCCTACAGACGGCGGTCAGTGACGTCAGCAGGCTGTATAAGAGCCGCTCTGAGGGGACCGACCCAGAAGACCCTCAGACCCTCAGACCCGCAGACAGACCGACAGACAGGTGATGAAGATGCTCTCCTCCTCGCGCCTCCTCCTGCTCCTCCTCTCCCTCAGCGCCTCCTTCAGCTGCTGCTCCGCCGCTCAGAGAGACTCCAGAGTCCGACTGCTGCTGCACCGATCCCCGCTGCAGAGCTCCAGACAGGTCCGGCACTCCGACACACTTTTTAAACTTCTCTTTCTGTATTTACACAGACACTCAAAAAGACTACAAATAATGAGATTTTAAAATCAGGAATAGAAATTATAATAAATTAATATAGCTGAAATCATTTTGTTTGGTTGGCTTTAATTTAATAACACTTTATTTTACAGCTCCGCAGATTTCACAGTAATCAGGTGATAATTAACAAGTAACCTGTTTAAAATTACTTTGGAATTACTGACAAGTTACCCCAATATTTACCTCAACATTTACCTCAACATTTATCTAATATTACCCCAATATTTATCAATAATTACCTCAACATTTATCTGAAATGACTTTATTGTCATATTATTTAGTAATTATATTCATCGGAGGTGTAACACCATAACTAATAGAAGACTCTTCTGATCAATATGTGACTGATGTCATGATTCATTTATTATTATCTATTTATCAGCAGACATGGAAATAAAGCAGATATATTCATTTTGAATTCTTTTCCTGGGAATGTGTTAAATAAAGAGCAGAATATAATTATTAAATATTTATAATATATATCAAATAATAATAATCAAAGACCCGAGTCAGGACAGCCAAACAAAGCCATGTTTGAGAAATGTTGAGGTAAATATTGGGGTATTAATTGGCAGTAATTCCAAAGACATTCCAAAGGTTCATTTCTAATTATCAACTGATTACTGTGAAATTTGATGAAAAAAGTGTTACGTTTCTAGTTTAATTTTTTTATTGTTTTAATGTCTTCAAATTAATTCTTTAACTAATAAATATATTCTATTCTATATAATATAAATATATGATTTAAATATATATAAATGTAATTAATCTATTGATATAATCAGTTCTTTGAACGTATAAAAAACAGACACAAAATAAATAATAATAAATATTTTAAATAATAATATCAAATAACAATACATTTCTAATGAATTAATTTAACTTCAACTTCATTAGGAAATAGCTGAAATCGTTTTGAGTGGTTGGCTTTTATTTATTGCTATATTTTTATTGTTTTCATGCCTTCAAATTAATTTCAGATTAATTCTTTAACTAATTAAATATCTATTCTTTTCATTTTTAACCTTTACGGATGATGGCTGACGGATTAGTGTTGAACCAGTATGGTTTATTTTGATTTAAATCATCTCCTGCTGCTCTGAACAGAAACTACTACAGTCATTTATGATGGAAATATGATTTAATGATGTTCATTATATAATGAATTCAATATTATAATATTATTATTATTATTATTATTATATTTACATGATAATATATAAGTGGCAGACAGAAAACGACCACAGTTAAATATATATTTAACTACCAGCTACCAGTCTCAACCTTTTGAAATACTGGGACTGTGAATCAGGCGGCTGATCGTCAGGTGTGATGTGTCTCTCAGCTGTATTGAGCCACTAAATGGTTAATTAATGAATTGCAGAATAATCAATAGATGGACTGATCAGCTGATTATCAGGGTTTTTATCTTTGAACCAAACGTGTTGTTTCTTCATAAAACTACAGAACAACAAACAGCTTTAATTAGATTCATTAAAAATGAATTATTTACAAAGATCAAATCTAAATAAAGAAATGTCTTTTTAACACCGTCCAGCTGATCGTCTTTATTTAAACGACGTGCTGGAAATGACCAGATATTATTTATATTTGATGGTTAAAGGCAACGCGTGAAGTCTCGACTATAAAATATGTGATTTAAGGGTTTACGCTTTTCTCATTTTTATTAATTAGACTGCCGTTAATTTGGAAATCAGGACATGATTTGTATGAATGTTATTTTTTTGATTGATATAAATATGTAAGATGATGCACAGTGTTCACAAATGTATTTATAAATTAATTAATCTATTTATTAATTCCTCTATTTATTGATTTATTGATTGATTGATTGATTGATTGATTGATTGATTGATTGATTGATTGATTTATTTAATTTTACTTTTTTTCGTGACACTGAGCACAACTTTCAACAACGGATTTTTACGGCGTTTCAATTTCCTCTCCAGTCTTTTCAAAATAAAACTACTGAGTTAGGTTTAGGAAAAGATCGACTTGGTTAGGTTTAGGCTGAACTATGTATCTTTAACGTCTGTCTTCATGTATTTCAGGACATGTCTCCGTCCTCGCCGGTTTTTGTCTTTAACATTTGTCTTCATGTATTTCAGGACATGTCTCCGTCCTCGCCGGTTTTTGTCTTTAACATTTGTCTTCATGTATTTCAGGACATGTCCCGGGCCTCGCTGGCGGAGCTGCTCCTGTCGGACCTCCTGCAGGTGGAGAACGAGGCTCTGGAGGAGGACAACTTCCCTCTGGCTGAAGGAGAACCCGAGGACGTCCACATGGATCTGGAACGAGCCGCCGGCGGCGGGCCGCTGCTCGCCCCCCGAGAGAGAAAAGCCGGCTGCAAGAACTTCTTCTGGAAGACCTTCACTTCCTGCTGAGAGCCTCGTCATCCTCATCGTCCCTCCATCTTCATCTACACTCCTCCTGCAGACTCTGTACAGAAACTGTGGATCCGACCAGCGACGAGAAGTCGGGGTGAATTGTTTAGACTTTCCTGAGCTGATTCTTTCTGAATGTAAACTGGATGAAACTATTTTTAATTGTCGGTTTGAATAAAATCTGTTTGAGACTAAACGATCGCTTCGTGTCTGCTGACGGAGACGGAGGAAATAATCATCTCCATCAGGATGAAGAGCTGCGGGTTGTTACTCATTAAAGCTGCTCGTGAACAGCTGATGAAGGTTAATAAACCCGAGCGGAGGGTGAAGTCACTGTCAGCTGCTCAGACTGAAGAGAAAATACATTTAGAGCCTTTTACATGAGAAACATCATTCTAAAATATGACAGGCAATTAAACATGAAACACGACCAGCTGCTGCATCTCAGTGAGCAGAAAGAGACAAAATTAGACAAACGAAACATTCAGCATCACCTTTACAGGTCGGCAGCTTTCATGGTAATCAGGTGATAACCAGAAAGTAACCTATTGAAAATGACTTTGGCCAAGTGAGCCCAATATCCACCTCAGTTTAATCAAAAATGACTATTATAAACATTATTTAATAATTATATCCCACTATTTCCCAATAAGCAGTAATGAATAGCTGGTCATTTAATTAATGCATTTTGAGGAAAAGAATACAAAGTTAATTGATAATTGATATTGATGAATAATTAGCGTAATAACTTGTTTTAAATGTCTTAAACTCCCTGAATCATGACATCAGCTCCGGGTTACATTAGTGTCCACAATAAGTCACACGATGGTGAGATCTGTGGATAAGGGCCCCGTTTTAACCATTAGATGATGTTTAGAATGAAGTCAGTGACGTTACATCTTGAGGTAAGTGTTGGGCTGATTTGGCAGTAATTCCAACAAAATTTGCTCATTATCACCTAATTACCATGAAGTCTGCCAGCCTGTAAAACGAAACGTCCTTCATGTACGAGTTCTGAGAAAATCTGTTTTGAAAAGAATTCAACATCTGGCAGAAAACGGCAAGAAGAAAAAGGTGAAATGAATACAGACATGGTTGAACCGGGTCAGAGATCGGGTCACATGACGCCACTTTCGTAGTTATTTCTCACGTAACTACATACAAAAGGTACATCTACGGTATATGTACATACGTGAGTGGGCTATTAGATACAAAATATATATATCATACAACTTCTCTTGATCCAACCCCAGGATGTTCAGAGTACTCCCCATCATGCTCAGCTACTTTAACTCGTCCTCCTCCATCTCTGTGGACAGGATGTGTGTGGCAGCTGCTGCAGTCAGATTAGCAGCTCCTTTCATTCATTAACTCTTTGTTAAGAAAAGCTTTCAAGAACTAAACCTTAATGAGAGACCATGATTGACAGCTGAGACACACACACACACACACACACACACACACACACACACACACACACACACACACACACACACACACACACACACACACACACACACACAGAGAGGACGTTCATCACTAAGAGTCTCTCAGGTCACATGACGGCGTCTGAGGTCAGTCAGGTCAATCTCACATTTACATACAAAATTCATGAATGTGTTTCCTGTTTCGGTTTAATCGTCAGCCGACACACAGAGGTCACTAATGAAGATGTCGGTTAACGAGTCTAAACACGGCCACGCCAAAGAACGTATATCGCTAAGAGGTGGAAGTCAGTAGTTCGTTCCAGCAGCAGAGCTACGCCTCCGCCATTTTGGACTGAAAGAGACGACCAGACGCCAGTAAAACGTCCTCCTACAAAGAGCCGTACAAAAATAAAACCACATTATTACTATTCTATTGTCATATTCTATATGTCATATTCTATTAGCATATTTTGGTTTTTGACCATCGCCATCTTGGTTTTTGACTGTCGCCATCTTGGTTTATAGCTGTCGCCATCTTGGTTTTTGACTGTCGCCATCTTGGTTTATAGCCGTCGCCATCTTGGTTTTTGACTGTCGCCATCTTGGTTTTTGACTGTCGCCATCTTGGTTTATAGCTGTCGCCATCTTGGTTTTTGACTGTCGCCATCTTGGTTTTTGACTGTCGCCATCTTGGTTTTTGACTGTCATCGTCATTGTCTCGAGACCTCTGAACCTGTTTTTCACCCTCAATTTCTATGTAACTTCCGTGTAAAAGTGTGTATATGTGGCCCATTATAGCTGGCGTGGTTAAGCTAAAACGGGCCAGCACCTAAAATGACGTTTTTCACAAAAATCAAAAAAAAGTTTATTTTTTAAATTTCAAATTTTGTGTAAAAACACAAAATGTTGCTCTGTTTGTAAGCTTACTTATAATTGCTTTATCATCATTTTTTTTATAATACTTTATTATAAATACTTTACTTTCAAATACAAAATGTGTATTGCACAAAAAAAGGTTAAAAATCTATCAATAAATAAACTATTGGACCTGTTTTAAATTTAAAATGTCTAAACATTTATTATCCTTATTAGCAACGAGTGACATTTGTTCACTTATCATCCAATTTCTCTTCATGTAACAGGATATGTCCTGTCAATATTAGCAACCTCCGACCAATCAAAAGTATTCTACATGTCAACCAGTGTTGTAGCAACAATATAAGATCCGTTATCGTGATTGGCTGTAAAATGTAAAGAGCTACGATGCTCCAACCTTACCTGGCCCGCTGTACCTGACTCCACCCGACTTCTGGTTTTCAGGGATAACAAGTCAAACGCAGGTAAAGATTTAACAACGAACAAAAACTTACCGTGAACGAACACGCAGCTGGTCCGACAGGCGGGTTAGAGAACAGTCCACAGAGTACGGTCAGATAACGATGAAACACTAAACACTGGAATAAAGAAGGATGAAACACAACGAACGAGGAACTGAGAATGAAGAGACTAAACCCACCTGGAGAGAAGCAGGATGACGCAACACAGGTGGAACAAGTCAGGTGGTTTAACAATCACAGGCAGGAAGTGACATACAGACAGGAGCTTATCAAAGTAAAACAGGAAACAAGGAATAGAACAGAAAACCTCAGAACACAGAAACTAGTCCTCAGGTGTAGTTAATTAGTTGGTTGTAGTTAATTAGTTGGTTGTAGTTAACTAGTTGGTTGTAGTTAACTAGTTGGTTGTAGTTAACTAGTTGGTTGTAGTTAGTCGGTTCAATTCAATTTATTTTTGTATAGCGTCAAATCACAACAGAAGTTATCTCAAGACGCTTTATATATAGAGCAGGTCAATGACCGTACACCAGAGTTCAGAGACCCAACAGGATCCACTAAGCCTTGGTAGTCCCTCGTTAGCCTTGGTAGTCCCTCGTTAGCCTTGGTAGTCCCTCGTTAGCCTTGGTAGTCCCTCGTTAGTCTTGGTAGTCCCTCGTTAGCCTTGGTAGTCCCTCGTTAGTCTTGGTAGTCCCTCGTACAGACTGAATTAATTAGTGATGGTAGCAGTTGGTGTCAAGCAGGCAGCAGACGTGGCAGCAGATGCAAACACCATCCAGGTGAAACCTCGCTCCAGGTGTGACCCCGGGAAGGAATGTAGTTAGTAACAATGAGTGGGACATGAGTATATTCAGAAGGAGAGAGGAGCTCAGTGTGTCGTAGGAAGTCCCCCGGCAGTCTAGGCCTATAGCAGCTGAACTAGGGGCTGGTCTGTGCCAGCCCTAACTATAAGCGTTATCAAAGAGGAAAGTCTTTAGCCTACTCTTATATGTAGAGACGGTGTCTGCCTCCCGGACTGAAACTGGGAGCTGGTTCCAGAGAAGAGGAGCTTGATAGCTGAAGGCTCTGGCTCCCTTTCTACTTTTGGAGACTCTAGGAACCTCCAGTAACCCTGCTGCATTCTGGGAGCGCAGTCTCTAGTGGGGTAGTAGGGTACTGTGAGCTCTTTAAGATATGATGGGGCCTGACTGTTTAGCGTTTTGTAGGTGAGGAGGACGATTTTAAATTCTAATATGATCTCTTTTTCTAGTTCTTGTCAGGACACGTGCTGCAGCATTCTGGATCAACTGGAGAGTCTTAAGAGACTTATTGGAGCAGCCTGATAATGAGGAGTTGCAGTAATCGAGTCTAGAGGTAACAAAAGCATGGACTCATTTTTCTGCATCATTTTGACACAGGATGTGTCTGATCTTCACAATCAGACACATCCTGTGTCTGATTGTGAAGAAGGAGGTTACGTAGATGGAAGAAGGCAGTCCTCGAGGTTGTGAGGTTGGTTATAGTTAGCTGGTTAGATGTAGTTAACTAGTTAGGTGTGGTTAGTTAGTTAGGTGTAGCCTCATCACGACCTCATCATGACCTCATCACTAAAAGGCTCTATACGTACTACATCCTGTTTACATCCAGTTTTCCCATCTGAAACATCGTCATCATCAAAATTACAAATTTACATTTACACCACTATTTGATTTGATTTACTTTGAATGTTTAGATTTATTTTAACTTCACTATTTAAGCCTCAGATCATCATTTTGCTTTTACTTTATCCGTGTGATTTCCCCGTCATATCTTCATATTTTAGGAGGATAGTTGAAGGAACCTGAGACGACAACGACCGCTTCACTGGAGTTCCTGAAGGATGAATAAATAACCCGTATGACTCATATGTCTGCTGTTTGACTGCAGCATCAGCAGCGTCAGTGTGTGCAGTTGTGTGTTATGAAGGTGAGTCTGCAGGTGTCTCCAATCTGTGACAGGAAGCTGTGATGATGTCACACCTCTCCGCCTCATTCAGAAAGCGAGTGTTTTCTTTAATAAACAGGAAGCAGCAGCTCCAGGAGCCGCCAACTAATCCGTCGGCCAATCAGACGCCAGCGTTTTCAAACAGCTTCAATGAACTTTAATGAGCTTTAATTACAGCTGAAAGCTTCGCTGGGACGCAACACACACACACACACAAGTGTGTGTGTGTGTGTGTGTGTGTGTGTTTGTGTGTGTGTGTGTGTTTGTGTATACTGCAGCTGACTAGTCGTCTTTCTTAAGGTGAAACACAACATCAGCAGGATGACATCAGCAGCAGCAGCACAGAGGTCAGAGGTCAAACTGCCATCAGGTGGTCTGGACCAATCACGGACGAGCGGCTGACAGACCAAAAAAGGAAACAAAGCCCGTTGCCGTGGTAACGTTATCAACAGCCGCCAGACTCTGGAGGCGTGTCAAACTGTGTGAGGTCTTTGTTGAGCCCCGGTGCATGATGGGTAGAAACACTGTACCCTGGGGTCAACCTGCAGGTAGACGATACAGAGAGGAGGAAGAGGAGGAGGAGGAAGAGGAAGAAGAGGAGGAAGAGGAGGAGGAGGAGGAGGAAGAGGGGAAGGAGAAGAAAGAGGAGGAGGAGGAGAAGGAGGAGGAGGAAAAGAAAGA
>CAKAOH010022212.1:0-26631 GCA_916701665.1 Sebastiscus tertius
ACTATACTATACAAAGTATCGAAACGCTCAAGCGTTTCGATACTTTCACAGTATTTATATAGAACTTAAACCTGCTTTCTAATAAAAAGAACATGAAAATCTCACTTTTTTATAATATGGGATATTTAATGGTTAAAGGGGACCTATCATGCTTCTGTGCCTTTTCCCTTATTTCCTCTAGTGAGTTAGTTTGTTTTTTGTGTCTGTAAAAGGTCTGCAAAGTTACAAAGTCCAGAGTCCAGAGTCCAGGCCAACAGGAGTTACTGTTCCCCACAGACACAGTGTTTCAGACAGAGGGTGGAAAGAGGTGCTGCAGCACTGCAGCTATGAGAAAAGCTGTAAGATAGTTGTATTGTTTCAATGGATAATATGCTTTAATGGTGCATGTTCAATCCAATGTTTCACACAGTGAATACGGGGCGTTTGGGGCAGTTGGTGTTGTCAGTGAGAGATGGACATCTGGATGAGGATGTTCAGTGTGAATACGTCTCCAAAGGTCAGGGGGTGTCTCTGTGTTGGAACGCTGTATCATTCTAATATGCGAACTAAATGTTTAATCTAATTATTATTGTGCTTCAGACTATAAGAATTCTGTGACAGTATCTCGTGATGCACTAAATCTTAATTACTGCAAAACTATTACATTTTATTATTGCATCATGAATAACTAGGGGTTGAGTTGTTTTCCAAGTCCTAATTATGAGACTATTTGAATTTAACCACTCCGAAATCCTTGTCTTCATTATTGAGGACTGGATGAAGTGATCTGAGATCAGAATCAGTGCAGATTAGCCGGATGCAGCTAAACTACAGCCTCTCTTCAGCCTCTACAGCCTCTCCAGTGTAAATCTGTCATTATTATTGTTATTATTATTATTAATAATAACAATAATAATAATAATAATAAGTCTCTACAGTGTAAATTGTGTCATCATAATAATTATTATTATTATCATTATCATCATTATTACTATTATTATTATTATTAATAATAATAATCAGAATCAGTGCAGATGAGCCTGATGTAGCTGAACTACAGCCTCTCTTCAGTCTCTACAGCCTCTCCAGTGTAAATCTATCATTATTATTATTATGATTATTATTAATCAGAATAATCAGAATCAGTGCGGATAAGCCTGATGCAGCTAAACTACAGCCTCTCCAGTGTAAATCTGTCATTATTATTGTTATTATTATTATTAATAATAATAATAATAATAATAATAATCAGTCTCTACAGTGTAAATTGTGTCATCATAATAATTATTATTATTATCATTATCATCATTATTATTATTATTATTACTACTAATAATAATAATAATCAGAATCAGTGCAGGTGAGCCTGATGTAGCTGAACTACATCATCTCTTCAGTCTCTTCAGTGTAAATCGTGTCATCGTCATTATTATTATTATTATTATTATTACTATTATTATTATTATTGTTATTTTTATTATTATTATTATTATTAATAATAATAATAATCAGAATGAGAGCAGATGAGCCTGATGCAGCTGAACTACATCATCTCTTCAGTCTCTACAGTGTAAATCGTGTCATCGTCATTATTATTACTATTATTATTATTAATAATCGGAATGAGTGCAGATGAGCCTGATGCAGCTGATCTCCACCGTCTCCAGCCTCCCCGGTGTACCTCGTGTCTCTTTAACGGAGGTACTGTCAGGACGGAGGGGGGGGGGGTGTATGGGTGGATGGGTTCATCGGGTTCATGTAGTATTGGCCGCCTCCTCCTCTCCTCTCCTCCTCTCCTCTCTTCTCCCAGCTCAGGTCGGCTGCTTCCCGGGCTCCCTCGGTAGAAGGGGTCGCTGGAAGGAGAGCAGCTGATGGAAGATGACATGAAGTTTGCAGTAGAAACCGGCTGATCGGTGGAACTTTTGAACCTTTATTATCCGGGACACAGAAACCGGATCAGCTGGTGACTCCATTTTTAGGTCATTCGAGGCATCTCGCTAACTTGTGTGTGTGTGTGTGTGTGTGTGTGAAGCTCCATCCAGCCGGCTGTATGAATCAGCCTGCTCTATTCGGTTACTAGTGGCCCAGTGGGGATGCTGCTGTCTACTGGTGGAATATAAATCATGATGGCTGATGGATGTTGCAGAGGGATGGACAGAGGAAGGGGTAAGATTGCATCAGATTCTTTACCGAGAGCCCCATATCCTCCTCCTCCTCCTCTTCCTCAGCAGCAGCAGTATGTCCACAGCCCCGGCTCTCAGCAGCAGCAGCAGCCGTGCTCCCAGCAGCAGCAGCCGGGCAGTGACATCCAGGAGTTAGCCTCCAAACGCGTCGACATCCAGAAGAAGCGCTTCTACCTGGACGTGAAGCAGAGCGCCCGCGGTCGCTTCCTGAAGATCGCCGAGGTTTGGATCGGTCGAGGCCGGCACGACAACATCAGGAAGAGCAAGCTGACTCTGTCCATGTCCATGGCTCCGGCGCTCCGCTACTGTCTGGGAGACTTCATCGATTACTACGCGCGGATCGGACTGCGCGGGGCCCTCGCGCCTCCGCAGCTCGACGAGCACAGCGGCAACAACCACCAGCAGGGCCGCGCGCACGACGCCCGCAGGAGAGCGCAGGACGCCGCGCGCACCGTGCTGTCTCCCACCGGCTCCGCGGTGTCCGACGACCATGCACACCGCGTCCTCAAGAGCGACTTCATCGAGCGGGACAACAGGAAGTATTTCCTGGACCTGAAGGAGAACCAGAGAGGTCGGTTCCTCCGCATACGGCAGACTGTCAGTAAAGGACACGGCACCATGGGCTACTACGGACAGGGCATCGAGCAGACCATCGTGCTGCCGGCTCAGGGGCTCATCGAGTTCAGAGACGCGCTGTCGCAGCTCATAGAGGACTACGGAGACGAGGACAGCGACGACCGCGGCCGAACCGGCTCCGGCGGCGGCGGCTCCAGGAACCACGACGACAACCCGGAGCTGCCGGAGGCTGCATCCTTTCGGGTGGACAACAAGAGGTTTTACTTTGACGTGGGCTCGAACCGCTACGGGATCTTTCTAAAGATCAGCGAGGTGCGGCAGCCCTACAGGAACACCATCACGGTGCCGCTCAAAGCCTGGGCTCGGTTCGGAGAGAACTTCATCCGGTACGAGGAGGAGATGAGACGCATCTTCTCCTGTCACAAGGAGAAGCGGATAGACGCGCGGCAGGACAGCGAGGAGCAGGACGACTGACCTTGGCAGTAGGCTAGTCTGTCTCTGTCTCTGTCTCTGTCTCTTTGCATGTATTCTAGGGACTCTGTTACTGACAGTAACTAACTCCCCTAGATACTGTCCATGGTCCTGGTCCTGGTCCTGGATGTGTCCCTATACTCTAGATGCAGTGTCCCCACCTTCACCTTTTTGGCTCATCCACCTACCAAAGGGCTGCTAAACTACTAATCTAAGTCATTCATCCACAGCCCGATGCCTCCATGTGTTTCAGTGAAAGATCTCCATCCTGTCTCAGTGCTGTTTAATGCACTTTAACCACCAGGGGCGACCCGAGCCTTTGTAGCCCCCCCCCACCCCTCCCCTCATCCTTTAACTTGAAGAGTGGGCTGTAAACTACAGCTAGGTTTAGTTCTAAGTCTTATTAGGAATGTGGTACCTGTGAAACCACTTTAATAATTAGCCCCCTAAAGCCTATACTGGACTGGGAATCAGTTTTATGGTGTGAAAATGTGCAGAAAAACTGTCAACCACAACTGATCGCTGAAAGTAAAACATATATATACAATATATATAATATGTGATGGTGCAAAAAGAAAAAAATATATCAAGTTTTAGTAATTCAATTTACATTTAAATTGCAACTAAAAAAGACTTTGCTTGTTTGGAGCCCCCCCCCCACCCTGCCAAGCAGGAAGTTACTGTAGGACAACACACACACACACATATAGAAAATAACAGACATGCATCATACAGCTGGTGTGTGTTGCCCTTCAGTGGACTCCAACTATGGCTATTTACTCATACTGCTACACACACACACACCCACACACACACGCACACACACACACACACACATACACACACACAGTAGGTGTTGCCTTGTAGAGGTTCGGCTTTCACAGCAACAATAACTCTGTGGCTAAAATGAATGCAGACGCTCCTGCATTCATTTCAATGACACTTTTTTCCTGCAGTGCATTTTGGTACCTGGAGTATGTGACCATGCAGAGCAGGTAGAATACCTGCAGAGTGTACGATGTAGCAACGAACGTGCTGATTGGCTGCTGACCTCGGCAGCATTGAGATGATAGAGCCCAGCCTCAAAGGAGAACCAGGACTGGTTGTTCAGACTGGATTTGCTGTGTGTGTGTATTTGATCTTTCCTTACCTGCGACCACACACCGACACAGCAGCCCCTTGCACTGTTCTGCTGCCGTAGTGCTATTGTCAGTGGGAAAACAGTTTACAATGGTTAACAAGACAAAAATTAATCCAAACATTTATTAGCTAGTGCAATACGTATATATGTCCTCCATGGTTCTATCCAACACAGGCACTAGGACCGTCATCTTTAGCTTTGTGTTTCATTGAGCTGAGTCACATTCAGATACTACTATTTGATTTGTTACCTGCTTTGAACCTCAAACACTTGAAAAAAGAATCGACTTGTGGCATTTATAGATCACTGTATGAATATATATCTTTGAAAAAGATGTCTCTTCTCACCATCCGAGAACCCCGTTAAGGTAGAGAAGAGAAAAGACGTATGTGGATCTCATTATTCTTAAGGATAAGTGTGTTGCTGTTGTTCCATTATTTATACTATATGGCCATTCTAGTCTAACAGCTCCGATTTACACACTGTGTTTGCTGAAGGAAAGGTACTTTACATGTGTTCTGCTGAGCATGCAGCTTGTCTTCAGTGGCTCACAGAGCTCAAGCTCCAGGTCCCAGTAATGCCAGTATAGATAGCTGAAGCCCCAGTAATACCAGTATAGATAGCTGAAGCCCCAGTAATATCAGTATAGATAGCTGAAGCTCCAGATCCCAGTAATACCAGTATAGATAGCTGAAGCTCCAGTAATGCCAGTATAGATAGCTGAAGCTCCAGGTCCCAGTAATACCAGTATAGATAGCTGAAGCCCCATGGTCACGGTAATACCAGTATAGATAGCTGAAGCTTCAGGTCACAGTAATACCAGTATAGATAGCTGAAGCACCAGTAATACCAGTATCGATAGCTGAAGCCCCATGGTCACAGTAATACCAGTATAGATAGCTGAAGCACCAGTAATACCAGTATCGATAGCTGAAGCCCCAGGTCACAGTAATACCAGTATAGATAGCTGAAGCCCCAGTAATACCAGTATAGATAGCTGAAGCTCCAGGTCGCAGTAATACCAGTATAGATAGCTGAAGCCCCAGTAATACCAGTATAGATAGCTGAAGCTCCAGGTCGCAGTAATACCAGTATAGATAGCTGGTCACAGTAACACCAGTATAGATAGCTGAAGCCCCATGGTCACAGTAATACCAGTATAGATAGATAGACTGTTAATGGATGTGGATTTCAGACTGAAACATGCAGCTGAAACACATCCATCATAGACGAGGCGTTGAGCTGCTGAAGTTGTGAACAGTTCACCAAAGAGGAATTTCCTTCTCAGATTAATTTTAAGATTTTAGTTTTGTTTGCGGCATGAGGAGGTCAGTCAAAATTAAAAAAGAGAACAAAGTCTGGAACACAACAATTTTTTTCTTTTTCTCCTTTTCTATCCTGTAAATCATCTCATGAGCCCTGAGATGGATCTGATGGAGATGGAGGCAGTCCCATTGCCAGCCACATAGTGATGCTTTCAAAACTCTTGTGGATACTTGAAACATTGAGAATGATATTTTATAATATTTGACTACATGCCCCTTAGAGCATTACTCAGTCTGACATAAACGGATAGATAAAGGTGAACCATGATGCTAGTGGACGCCTCCTTACTGGGTAGCATAGAAAGGGCTCAACATGCTGCTCCAACAGGCTTTTAACTGTACTACCAATGTGCTCTTTTCTGCAGAACCATGTATCTTACCTTTCCCCTACTATCTACTAATAAGGAAGTGATGAAGTTGTCTTAAAGTGTCCACGTCTTACTTGTGTGTTCTTTTCTGGCTGTGAGTCCCTAAAAATCCATGAAGTGCTGCTTCTCCATTAGAGCTTGAATGGCAGTTTGCTGTACATTGAGCTCTGTGTGTACTGTATGTGAGCTGGTCACTAACGACAAAGAGCCTGATTCAGACTTTGACTTAACTACTACAGTACGTACGCTCTGCTGAGTCAGTATAAGGTGGTTCAAGGTCTTCTGCCGTAAGCAAAATCAAGGGCTCTCACAACCTTTTTCTGATGTAAAAAAAAGAAATAAACGTTCTAATAAATACATTTAATTTAATTTAAATAAATATAATAAATAATATTTTAAAATAATGAAAACACTGAGAATGGAATTAACTGCATTACAATGGCTCACATAGTTAATTCAATATTATCGTGTCACTCACCACTCTTCTTACTACAGATGTTAAGCCAGTGTCATTGAAACTCATCACAGATGTTTCACATTATGAATGAAAACAAAGCGAAGAGCAGCAGAGCGGTGTGTATAACAGGAATCTGTTGTTGAAATGTACACTATATTATTAATTCATTCATCAGGTTCAGTGTGAGTTAACAGCAAATTAAAACGAGGATGGACATTGTAATAACAAGGACATTAGAAATAAAGGCATGTTTAAATACCTCTGCAGTTGAGGTAAATAAAGTACAGTATGTACTATTAGAGAATTTATATCTAAAATATAGTTCCTAATATGCTAGTGCAACAGCCGCTGATGGAGGATGTTAGGACTTCTATCACTTGAGTTGTGTCGTCTTTTCAACTATCATGTAAGAGAAGCAGATGTTGATGCAGATGTTGATGTCTCAGCTAATATCTCCGACCACATCAGTGCTCTGGTTGTCTAAAGACACACTGGCACCAGAACGCCCAGCCCAGACTATCATCCAAACACTGTACTCTACTCTCCAAATATTCCATACAGGGATTCTTTGGGATATAGACATTTCTTAAAGAGATGTTTTTAAACTATGGCCATGGAAAACACTTGTTCTGATAGTCTAGCTGGTGTCCATGAAACAGTATATATTGAGAGAATTTCAACAGTTTAACCAGCGTTCTGACTCGGTGCCACCAGGTAATGTCAAGTCTTAAAGGTCCCATATTGTAAAAAGTGAGATTTTCAGGTCTTTTAATCATAAAGCAGGTTTAAGTGCTATATAAATACTGTTTAACTATCAAAACGCTCAATATACGGAGAAATACACACAGCCCGTATTCAGAAATTGTGCGTTTGAAACAAGTCGTTAGGATTTCTGTCCATTAGTGATGTCACAAATATACAATATTTAGACCATTACGCGGTTTTAAATGTAAATATTCTAAATGTGTCCCAGTCTATTTCCTGTTGCAGTGTACTTAAATAACATCAGCTGACAGGAAGTAAACATGGACCCAAACTGTTGCCTAGCAACGCAATTCCACTGCAATTCTGTTGAAATGCACTAAAACGGAGCGTTTCAGACAGAGGATGAATACAGGTATATTCACGCACAGTACGAGGAAAATAAAGTGTTTTTTGAACATTACAGCATGTAAACATGTTCTAATAGAAACACAAAATACAAGTATGAACCTGAAAATGAGCACGATATGGGACCTTTAAAAACAATACTGAGGTTCCAATCCAGTCTTCTCCTACTTATTGATATTAGAAATGAAAGCAACTAATTATTGAAAGGCAGTGTAAAATGTAAGCAAAAAAAGCTTCTTACACCCCATCGTAATGTTAGTCCATTTACTGACGAGTCCATTTCTGAACAGAAGGAAGTGAAACGTGCACATTTCAAACCACACAGTACGTGTGTGTCTGAGTCGGGCCCTTTGTCTCAGTGTTACTCTACAGCGTACTGACTGCTGTCGACTCCAAGTTTAATGGAGTTGAGATGTAATCACATGACTGGTGTTGGTGTAGGAGGGAGAAAATGACTAAAATGGTAAAAAAGAAAGAAAACAGTGTTAAAATATTTGTATTGGTGGCGGCCAGTTGTTGTGAAGCCTTTAGGTGCATGAAAAGCACAGGACTAGTTGGGTTTGGTGTGCTTGTGTCTGGTGTAGGGCATGAACCTTAATGAGTTGTTTTATTTTCATATGAATGGAAAAAAGTTATATAAAGCAGTGTAGGAAGTATAATTCAAAGCACAATTTATTTTAAAAAATGATGTGGAATTAGAATATATATTCAATTATTGACATGGATTTTATTCAGCATTGATGGCCAGTGGATTTGGCTCGAGAGGCACATTTTCTCAAAGATGAAATCTCGCCTTAGCCAAGATATTAAGATAAAGACATGATACTTATTCCCCTTAAAAAGATATAATGTCATCTGTCTTTTGTATTCCAAATATCACTCCAAAAAGCACTTTAAATAAAAGCTGCACTTTCGTTCCGCTGCTTTATAATCAGTTGACGTAGTGGGACCATTCCTATCCATGCCTTTGGTATAAAGCGACAATCATGGATCCCTGCTTCTAGAATCTGATGAGCTCCCATCATGTCCATTTCTGACAGCTTCTCGTCGAGATGACAGTCTGTATTTGAACATATTGTGCATATTAGCGCAAACGGCATATTAAATAATCATTGTCTGAGGTACTGAGACACTAAAGTCTCACAGATTTTTTGTAAAATGAGCACAACAGTTGAAATGTGGATTTCATCCTGTGGACATGAACGGTGTGAAGATTACTCTAGCATGAACAGCAGTGCCAACTAAGGCTGTCACAACATTTTAAATGTTCAATGTGTAATCATAAATTCACAGTTTAGAAGCTCAGCAGGCCGTGCCTGGTTCTCCAACGGGGGACATTGGTAAAATGCACTGTCCATCTGATCCAGTGGACTAGGCTTGTTGCTGCTGTGCTGAACATCTGAGAAGTAATGTGAGGACACCATACAGTAGATGGCACCACAACGTAGTGTAACATGAGATCATGTGGGTTCATTCCCATACATTTGAATGAATTATTCGTTCTGATCCAATAGCATCTTCCATACAAAGGTTCAGTGTTTTACTTCCTGGTGTTTCATGTCATGACTTTGTGCTCCTTTCACAACATTTCATGAGACCAAGATGAAGGAGTTTAGGATGAGAAGGAAATGACCGTGGCTCTAAAACATCACTTTTTTCTCATTTAGTACTTTAGTGTGCTCCTGTCTTTTCTGTCCAATCAAAACGGTGTACTGGATGTCAGTTGTGGACCCTCATAACAAGTTTCCTTATCGTACTGTAGAGCTAAAAAGATTCTTCAGAAAGCTGGGTGAGATTTTTTATTATTTGTCTAAAATCAGTGACCCTAACTTAAAAGAATAACAAATTAACCCTCACTTTTCCTCCTCCAAAATCTAAATATATTAAATAAATAGATAGAAATGGTTTGTATTTATAACAATGTTAGTCTCTTATTTGCATAATAAAAACTGGGTATTTATTATGTTCATATTTGTTATTCTTTTTGTTCCCCTTAAAGAGGCATAATGCTGCTTTACTTTTTTTTATCCCATTTCCAACAAATCTTGTATCCTTTATATTACTGCTGAGCTGTTTCTAAAGCATCTCAACAGTCAACCTTCTGACAAACAATAAGATAACACGGATGATGAAAAAAGATCAAGTGAATCTGGAAACTTCTTGCATTAAAAAGATGCTTAGCAACAGCAACCAGACAACTCTTAAATGTGTGGCGCCTGAGTATCGAACAACGTGATGTCATGGTTCTGTATGTTCACCACAGTTAACGGTCAGCATCTTCCAGCGTGAATTCATATATATATGTGTATATATATATATATAGAAAAGAAAACTTGGAAAACGCTGTACTGCAATCCACTACACAGACTGAATGAGAAAGAATAAGAGAAGATAACTAGCATGGAGTTCTACTTCCTAAGCTCTGTGTACACCTCCTAAACAAACCCACACTTTACTAAATGAAACATGTAATTAAGTCAACATATTTGTACAATCTGATCCTGGGACAACTGGAGCGTCCTATCCCTAACAGATGACTTCCTGCTGTTCCTACTTTCTTAGTTGTGTACACACAGTTTTCCTGTGTGATTATTAGCAACATTTCAGATGTCCTCACTTTCAGTTTACCTCCAAATAAAGTGGTTTAGGTGATCTGGATTATTCTCCATTTTCCTCTATTATTAGTGTGAAATGACACGGTTCTGTCCAGGAAACTTCCTAGTTAAATTGATCAGAAACTATGGACCTGTAAAATAATGTTACCGTTTATTTGCATGGTATACTGACATGAATATAATGCTCTTTTCAGGATGTAAAGAGGTGACACCCCCTCTGTAGACTAGCTGTAGATTGCTCACTGACAGAGAAGAGCAGCTGTGGTCAGCTCGACTTAAGTCACTTAGGATTCCAATTGTGGCAAGATCAGTGGAATTAGTGGAAAACAATGATCAAAACTTCTGGTTGTTCAATTTAAACGGGATTTAAACTGAAGATTGTTTAGTCAGAACGTCCCTATTAGCTCCCCGTGATGTATTCAACTTTTCTGCTTTGACACATACAATGTGGTAGTCATCACAGCTGCTCTTCTCGTCACTCAGGAAAGAACAAACAGTTGCTGATTGGATGATTTGGGGTTGTTGCTTTGAAGAGATAAATACCATACAGACAAACGGCTGTCCTTTAGGTCTTGTGATAAGAGAGGGAAGACTGCAGGATGTTGGACTTTGATGAACAACTTGATGAAAAGAGATCTGAACTGTTAACAAAGATCTAATGTTTCCAACCCTGACGCCTTAAAGAACCTTTACAACTTCTCTGTATCTTTGCTTATATCAATTCATGTGCTTTGTTTTAGCAAATAAGAAATGATAAAAAAAATCATCCACTGGTCAAATCCTGGTCATAGGATTGGTATCCTATGGGAACTAAATTCTATATATTTGGACTATGTCATCCAAATGTATAGAACTTGGATTGCATAGAGGTATCCAGGATGAAAAAGGATCCTTTTACAACAGTAAAGAGGTGGGACTCACCTGGACTAAAGTGTATCTCTGTGCTTGTGCAGGTCGAGTGATGTGAATGTATGCACACTGAAGAAGACTGTTTTGTTCTGCCTTCTATCCACCGTCAGAGTTTTGGAGTGGGAAAAGTAGATGTTTGGTAAATCATTTAAAGATGAACTGAAGTGAATAATGAAAATGTGAAAAGGTGTATATTTAGATAAGTGTAATGTAATGTGTCCTATAGTCCTGTAGAGTAAGACTTAAAAAACAATGAAGTTTTGTACTCTGGCACTTTCTTTAATGTGTACTGTATTAGTTCATCTTCTACATGTAAAGTACTGTATGAATATTCATTACTTGCCTTGTAATGTTTGAAACGATGCTACGTTTAGAAATGGTAACCAAGAAAACAAAGTTTTTAGAGTGTATGCATGCCAATGGTTCGGTCCTAGTATAATAGGAAAACTATATGAAAAAATGGTGCTATGTTACATTATATAAAGGTGCTTCTATGGACCCCAGCTGAATGCATGCAAAGAGGAACTATCAAGAGAGAAAAAAAAGAGAAAATTCATGTCCTACTGCTGTTCTCAAATGAGTGCTGCCTCCCAAAGATGTCGGGAATTTGGAATTCCAACTTTCTATTCTAACTCTGGTGTACGATACAGAAATCTGACAACATGTCAGCAGACACACGGTGTGACTTTCACCCTGTTGAGTATCCTCCAAACATACGTTTAGTGTTTGCTGGCAAGGAGCATTTTAACTCGGTTATTACAACCTGTCAGCTAAGAAGACAATAAATGGAATAGTGGGTGGCAGATATCCTACCTGATCACAATTGGTGAAGTCTAACTGTAAATGCCATCATTACCAGCCTCCACAGGATCGGGCTGAGTCAGAATGAGTAGATATACCGTATGTATGGAAAAAGGCAACGTAAACCAACAGCATCTCAAACTTCGGAAGCAGTCAGTCATGAGATGGTTCTATTTTTAAGAAAAGAAAAATGTCATGTCTATTTACAGTTACACTGCCTTTGTGACAAAGGTCTAAAAGATCTATAGACAATCTAATGACATCATTTTGTACTCTTAATTCTTCAAATGTTTCTGTGTTTAAATCTTTTTTTTTTTCATGTAGCAGAGTTATAGGACAGCAAACATTAATAGTCTTTGAAAGGTCAAAGTTGTTTGAATTTGGAAAACGTCGTGCTGATTGTTGCTGGAAATGTTTATCGGTTGTATTGATCATCTTTCTTTTTATGTTGTTCATTAAATGTTTTACAGGATTATCAATGCTTTCATTTGTTTTTCATTTGAAGAGTGGATGCATCTGTGGGCTGTTGACAGTGAGGTCAAAAGAATGTGGATGTTGAAGGAAGCTTCTATTTCATCATCAAATCATAACATAATGTATGTTGTTGCCCCACGTATTGATATTAATAATGTGCTTTACAGCCAGGAAGGAGGGAGAGAGGGGAGAAAGGGGGAGGGAGGGGGCAGAAAGAGCATAATGATAAGTCATTGAATATGGTTCATATAATGAAGGAATTTAATAATGCTCTTAGAAATTCAAGGCTGTCTCCAGGAATGCAAACATCTTCAGGTTAGTTGTGCTGTCACACTTAAAGGATATGTCTGATGGTATTTTATGTATTTCTTATTATTACCCAAACCATCTATGAATGAATCCACTAACAAGTATAGTGTGTGGATATCGTAGAGCTCCATTAAAAACACATCAGTGAGCCTCACTGTGGCACCGTGGCTGACATGTTCCTTCATCGCCATCAACACACACACTGGACTTTATTTACACTCAATCCCACACACACACACACATACGTACAAATATATATGTATATATATTTCTCTATATATATTTTGATGTATATGGTAAATGAACTTTTATTTATAGAGTGCTTTTCTAATCTTTCGATCACTCAAAGCTCTTTACACTACATGTCTGTATTCACACACTCATTCATACACTGATGGCAGAGGCTGCCATACAAGGTACCAACCTGCCCATCAGGATCTCATCTAGATACTCATTCACACACCGATGGCTATGCCGTCGGGTGCAATTTGGGCAATTACTGTGTGTGTGTATATATATATATATATATATATGTATATATATGTTGGCGGAAAAATCTAAAGAAATATATAAAAAATATATATAATATATATATAATATATATATTATATATATTTTCTTAAAAAATAAAAAAGATATATATATATTTATGCATCTTTTGCTTATAATATCAATACCATTTATATAAAGAGTGCATACAAATTTCAGAACCTCGTGTTGTTTGCTCTTTATAGCCTTTCATTCATTCTAATATACCGTTGGGGTATAATAAGGTATCATAAGGTAAAATAAGGTATAATAAGGTATAAGGGTTTGATTGATGCTTGATATTTAGTAGTGAAACGGACGGTAGGCTGTTAGTCAGGAAGCAGTGGGCACGTTTCACAGATCTCTCTCAGGTTCAGTGGTGAAGACACATCCCAGTTGTGTCCAGCAGGAGGCGGTAATGTAGTTTAACGGTCTCTGCAAACCCCCAGAAGAAGAAGAGGACATACAAAACAAAGAAGAAGAAGTCGGTGATTAATAACAACAAGACAGCTCAGCTCGACTCATCACGGGAACAATCCTCCTAGTATATGATCTCCTTCCTTTACTGTAACAGTAACAGTTATTATATTACTGTATATATTATATAACAGTTATTCTATCGTAGCCTCTGTTATCATCCGCCGCTGAGTGTTGTCGTCTGATTGTTTGTCTAGTTTTAATCTCGTTAGTCAGACTGTGGTTAACATCTGCTGACACAGCGAACCTGAGATGAGCTGAAGACACCAGGAAGGAGCTTCACTGCACACTGTGGTACGGACTCATTCAACTCATTCAACTCATCCTATCACGTTAACTATGCTAACATTATACGAACTGTCATCTAGACTGGTTAGTCTCTGTGGGCTTTAACTTCAGTTACTCCAGGTAACGTTACTCCAGGTAACGTTACTTCAGGAAACAGAAAGTCGCTCTCCGGTAGGAACACGGTTACACCTTTATCTAATGTTAGAACAACGTTACACCTTTAACTAAGGTTAGCCGAATCTCAGCACTTAATATGAACGTTATTATCTCTGTACGTTTGTGTGAAAAGAGAAGCTGAGTTAGTCTGAAGTCAACTCGTCAGACAGTCTCAATAAGTCAATGTGTTGACCAGACGAGCCTTTGTGTTGTCACGTGCCGCCTGGCTGAGCTGAGGTATGTCAAGTCACTGAGGCTATGTCACTGAGGTTATGGTAATGTCACGTCACTGAAGTTATGGTTATGTCACGTCACTGAGGTTATGGTTATGTCACGTCACTGAGGTTATGGTTATGTCACGTCACTGAGGCTATGTCACTGAGATTATGGTTACGTCACGTCACTGAGGCTATGTCACTGAGGTTATGGTTATGTCACGTCACTGAGGCTATGTGTTACTGCAGCTATAACTGATGTTGTTTCTAACATCTCAGCTGAATAGCAGCTGGGTTTTTACATTAAATCTGCTCATCCTCATCTTTTAACCTGGTGTCTCAGTGCCATTGAGCCACATCACCAAATGCCTACCAGCTGGATGATGTTCAGTTGACGATCCTGAGTCTGGTGTTAGTCTGGTGCTAGTCTGGTGTTAGTCTGGTGTTAGTCTGGTGCTAGTCTGGTGTTAGTCTGGTGCTGGTCTGGTGTTGGTCTGGTGTTAGTCTGGTGTTAGTCTAGTGCTAGTCTGGTGCTAGTCTGGTGTTAGTCTGGTGTTAGTCTGGTGCTAGTCTGGAGGTAGTCTGTTGTAGTCTGGTGGTGTTAGTCTGGTGGTGTTAGTCTGGTATTAGTCTGGTGCTAGTCTGGTGGTAGTCTGGTGCTAGTCTGGTGTTAGTCTGGTGCTAGTCTGGAGGTAGTCTGTTATAGTCTGGTGGTGTTAGTCTGGTGCTAGTCTGGTGCTAGTCTGGAGGTAGTCTGTTGTAGTCTGGTGGTGTTAGTCTGGTGGTGTTAGTCTGGTATTAGTCTGGTGTTAGTCTGGTGCTAGTCTGGTGCTAGTCTGGTGTTAGTCTGGTGCTAGTCTGGTGTTAGTCTGGTGCTAGTCTGGTGTTAGTCTGGTGCTAGTCTGGTGCTAGTCTGGAGGTAGTCTGTTATAGTCTGGTGGTGTTAGTCTGGTGGTAGTCTGGTGGTGTTAGTCTGGTGTCAGTCTGGTGTCAGTCTAGTGTTAGTCTGGTGGTAGTCTGGTGTTAGTCTGGTGCTAGTCTGGTGGTAGTCTGATGCTAATCTGGTGGTAGTCAGCTGGTAGTCTGGTGTTAGTCTGGTTCTAATCTGGTGCTAGTCTGGTGTTAGTTTGGTGTTAGTCTGGTGTTAGTCTGGTGTTAGTCTGGAGGTAGTCTGGTGCTAGTCTGGTGTTAGTCTGGATGTAGTCTGGTGCTAGTCTGGTGTTAGTCTGGAGGTAGTCTGGTGCTAGTCTGGTGTTAGTCTGGAGGTAGTCTGGTGCTAGTCTGGTGTTAGTCTGGAGGTAGTCCGGTGTTAGTCTGGACCCAATAACTAATTTTTGTCCCTTGGCCAGCAGGCAGGTTAATTCGGCCAAATCTAGTTTAGACTGTAGGGGTGTAACGATTCATCTACTACATCGATGTATCGATTTATATTCCTACGATACAACTACATCGATAGGTACTCAGCAAGTTGTCCTTCATGGGAGACATATATCGATATAAAATCGATTTGAAACGCAAAACTCGATTGTATCGATATTAAGGATTAGCACCTTGTATTTAAGGACGACAAACGTTATATGAAAGTGTTTTGAAGCACTTGTATTAGTAAAGAAATACGAACATAAGAAACGTAACTCCGGTTCACCAGACATGCGTCAGCTCTACCCTCTGCAGCGCGAGCGCGCATCCATGCCGTGCACAGGACGAACGGAGCACTGGACTCCTCGCTCTCTCACGTGAGAGGTAGTGGTGTACAGGGAGATGAGCAGCGGTCTGCGCTGTCGTTGTTTCATTCAGAGAAAATTACTTTCCTTTTCCCCGTCATGATATCTACGTGCATGCAGCATCAGCCTCACGTATCCTGCCAGAGAGAAGACGGTCCGCGAGGCAAATTATCACGGGAGTAAAGTAAAAAACAAAACAGAAATTCAACTAACGTTAACATAGATTTAAAATGTTTTTCCAGATGTTTTCATGTGGGAAAAAAACCCGAATGAACCCTGTAGGTGGATTATTTGATTACTATAAACAGATTATTTAAACAGTGTTTGTATAGGAATGATTATTGTCCCAAGCTGTTTGATCACTATCAGCTGTTTGATCACTATCAGCTGTTTGATTACTATCAGCTGTTTGATTACTATCAGCTGTTTGATTACTGTCAGCTGTTTGATTACTGTCAGCTGTTTGATTACTATCAGCTGTTTGATTACTATCAGCTGTTTGATCACTATCAGCTTTTTGATTACCATCAGCTGTTTGATTACCATCGGCTGTTTGATTACTATCAGCTGTTTGATCACATCAGCTGTTTGATCACTACCAGCAGTTGATCTCTGTATTATTGCTCTACAGTTTATATTGAAAATGAGCACAGAAGCAGCAGGTTAAACCACTGTTCATTCACGGTTTATTATGTTTTTTGTTAAATATTGCACTGCTTTGTATCTTGAGAACTGCATCAGCAGGTTCTGCAGTTGCACTTTTTATTATTTTCAAATAAAAGGTGTATGTATTTGCCATTAATCGTTGTTTACTTGTTAATTTATCCCTGATTCCCTTACAAGAAAAAGTTTGAGGAATCCTGCAATTTATTTCACAGTCACACTGACTGACTTTTTGGCAAAAAAAGTTACTGTATCGATTTCAAATCATCGTATCGTATCGTATCATATTGTATTGTATCGTATTGTATGGTTTCGTATCATATAGTTTCGTATCGTATCGTATAGTTTCGTATCGTATCGTATCGTACAGTTTCGTATCGTATCGTATCGTACAGTTTCGTATCGTACAGTTTCGTATCGTATAGTTTCGTATCGTATCGTACAGTTTCGTATCGTATAGTTTCGTATCGTATCGTATCGTATAGTTTCGTTTCGTATCGTATCGTATCGCTCTAGATTAGTCAAATATCGTCCTGAATCGTATCGGAACCATGGAAATCGTATCGTACCGTATCGTTGTAAAAACGTATCGTTACACCCCTATTAGACTGTATGAAAATCAGCTTCCACAGATTTGAAACATGCTTGAGACAGATAATCCAGTAAACACAGTATTCACTGTTATGGATTACCCAGTTTTCAAGTGTCTACGGGTTGATTTTCACAGCATGATGAAGTGAGTGGGAACCAGTGGCTACCTGGAAGGTAGAACAACACATTCACAAATCAGAAACAACACAGCTGTAATGTCAACTACATAGGATTTCTGTTAACGACTGTACTGCACAAATAGTGTTTTATGGTAGCTCTGTGACAGTCACTGATTACATTTTACTACTCATTTCCTCCCAGTCAGGTGATGAGAGTTGAGAGGCTTTAGCTGAAAGTCCGAGGTATCATGGAGGACGACTGCAAGCCTCTGCTGAGCTCACAGCAGACTGGAGAGAGCTACTCCCACCGAGGCTCCACAGACTCACTGGACTTCAAGGCTAAAAGGTAGATTACACTGAAACACTACACCAATCAATATGCAGTACTTACCAGCACTACGCGTGTGTGTGCACATGACAGAGAATAATAAAGTTTCTCTAGTGAGATACAGCTGCACACAGGTTCATATTGTTCAGTAGATAACATGAAGGTGTTGCATTTACTGGCACACTAACAGAACATTTAGAGCCTTAATGTATACGTTTATACCAGACAACGGTATAAACGGCATCATATTCATAATTTCTGGGCGTTACAACCAAAGTGGCCTATACAGAGCCAAACCAACAGTGTTTGTCCGTCTCTCATAGGGTTGGACAATATTGAAATCCCCCTACTGACGACAAAAACAATGATATGCGATATTATTGTCCAAAAAAAAGCTGAGGAGGCACACAGATACAAATGTCTATAGGCTGGAGAGGCATATGTTGCAATACACACAAGTGGCCACAGAGTGGCGACAGTGTATAGGCAGTAAGCACTGCGGGCCGCCGGGCTGGCAATACGCTGGCGGAAACCTCTTGCTGAAGTTGGTAAGTCATATTGGCGTTCTAATGTATTCACCATTTCCTTGAAACGGTCTTTTTTGTTTGGATGGAAACCATTTCTTTTACAATGTAGCTGCCCTCGTACAGTCTCGCCACCGTTGACTGTCACGTTTATATCTTGTTGTTGTTGTTGCCTTTTCGAAAGCCTGACGATGGAGGGCTGATTGCTCGCCGTGGTAGGAGTTTTGGACCGGCTGCTCTTTGTGGATGGAGTCGTGGCGGATGTTTTTCTCTCACACAGTCTCGCGTATTATGGGAGCAAAGATTTATGGAGTCCTGACTTGTTTATCGCACAGCTTTTACAAATCACTTTGTTCACATCTCTGGCTCTCTGTTTTCGTATTTCGCATGAACATGAATCTGCCAAACAGCCTGTGGGCGGACTAGAGCCGACGGTGCGGGATACGCTCACCAACAGCCCCAAACTGTCCGACAGCCTCCGTCGGCTCGGGGTGTCGGGGCCTTTAGGAGCCTGGCGGTATAGTGTTAAAGTTTTCTAGTTGTACACTTCATACGTATTAACGATGAAAATCTTTTAATCTGGCATTGTGTCGTTTTAGAGAATGACTCCATCGAGGACATGGAGGCCGTTTACTGCATTTTGCTCACATGATGTTTTGTTGGACTGCATTGTAGTTTATCTTTAATTTCTCTCTCTGTCTGTGTGTGTGTGTGTGTGTGTGTGTGTGTGTGTGTGTGTGTGTGTGTGTGTGTGTGTGTGTGTGTGTTAAAAAAACAGGCCAATAAAGTAGCTTTTACCCAAAGTTTGAATCCAGCATGGACCCTGGTCTTCTGAGCTGGCCTAGACCATGCGCAGTTCTCTTTTCTGACAGTGTTTGTTAGATAATAAACAAGGTGCTTTCTACAAGTTTGGCCTGGAATTCGCTTGACAAGCAAATACTAAGACATTGCGTGAGTGTGTGTGTGTGTCTTTGGCACCACCCTAGTATTAGCTGTGTGAATTTTAATCCAGTTAGGTATTTCACAGTGACCAACTAGCTTTCTAGCACATAAAGCATTACATACTGTACACTCCCTTCCAGGAAGTCACATACACGTGTACATTTGTTTTAGCGTGTATGAATTCCTTCAGTCAAGACATTGTGCTCTGTATTATTCCAATTTAGGGATGCATTTAACTTTTCATTTTCAATCTCTCAATTATTTTTGGATCAATTGCGTGTCTATAAAATGTCAGCAAATAGTGAAAGATGCCTGTTGACAGTAAACCGATTTCTTATTTTGTTCGACCAACTTTCAAAACCTTAAGATATTGAGTGAAGATGTGAAACCGAGAAGAGCAGCAAATCCTCACATTGGAGAAGCTGGAATCACAGAAAGTGTTTGCATGATTTAAACATTTAAAGTCCTCATGCAATGAAAATGTCATGTTCCCAGTTTAATCCTGAGTCCCTATGTTAATTGCTCCTTTATCTCTTGTTATATGCCAAATATATGTAATGTCAATGTATTTTGACATCAAAATCTGATCACAATCCCTGTCTTTTCTCTTCCTGTAAATGGTTTCAAATGTGTGGTGACTCATCGTGGATATCAGAGGGAAAAAACGCCGTTTTCATTTCCAAAACAATGTGGCTGAAGTCTGATTCATTCACGGGACACTTTACAGATTTTCAACCTACTCCGTCACTGCAGCACAGCAGTACATGCAGTGACTGTTCACCGGATGGTCTCTGGGTGCCGTTCATCTGTGTGTACTGCTGGGCTACAGTAACGTTACCACACAGCCGGTGAAAAATCGGTAAGGTTTCCCCTCTCATCTCTCCCTCGTCCTCCTCCTGATCTAACAACAGGTGAGGGAGGTGTGTGTGTGTGGAGCCAACAGGTCCGTATCAACCTAAACTGTAAGCCCACCCACTTTTTAGAGGCCCAATCAAATGTGACTCATTTGATTTAAATCCCTCTTTTAAACCGCTCAAATATTCCGCTTCACTGCGAGATACGTCACAGTACGGCAGTTAGAGACACTCTAACTTCCGTTACATGGGGACTTTAATGGATTATGGAAATGGTCTGATAGAATGAATACTAATAGAAATGATGTGATTTTTTTTTTTTTTTTTTTTTTTTTCTGCTTCCTCTAGGCCTTTCTACGTCGAGCCCAGGAATATCGTAGGTGATGACCTGCAGGAGAGAGTCTCTGCTGAGGCTGCCATCCTCAACAGCAGAGTCCATTACTACAGCAGACTGACGGGCTCTTCTGACAGACTGCTAGTAGGTCCAATCACTACCTAGTTAGTTGTTATAGCCATTGACAGATTATCACCTACCTACAACACACAGTACTAAGGGACCACATAACCTAGACCAGGGGTCAGCAACCTTTACTATTAAAAGAGCCATTGTAGGCAAAAAAATAAATAAAAAAATCCGTCTGGAGCCGCAAAACATTTGAGCATTGTGTTGAAGGTAACACAGTTTATAGTATATAGTATAGTATAGTATAGTATAGTATAAAGTATATAGTATATAAGTCTAATGCTGTGAGGGCCAAAGAGACATTGTACTACGGAGTATTAGGACCACATTGAGGGAAAACAGTCTGAGATTTCCAGAATAAAGTCATAATACTATTTTTCTCAAAAAAGTATGACTTTATTCTCGTAATATTACGACTATAAAAAGTCGTAATATTACGAGAATAAAGTCATAAGTTAACGAGAAAAGCAAGTCATAATATTACGAGAATAAAGTCATAAGTTTAAGAGAAATAAGTCGTAGTATTATGAGAATAAAGTCATAATATTATAAAGTAGTAATTCGACGTGTTATTTTCTTTTTTTCTAGTAAAGTTATGACTTTATTCTCTAAATATTACGACTTTTTTTCACATAAAGTTATGACTTTATTCTCGTATTATTACGACTTTTTTTTCTGGTTAAGTTATGACTTTATTCATCATTAAAAATGGAAATGAATGACTGTTTTTTTCATTTCACATTTTCATTTTTATTTATCATTGTTGTAGGTCTATAGTACAACAGAGTATGAGGGCCACATTGAGGAAAGAAAATAAATCTGAGATTTTGAGAATAAAGTCATAATATTATGAGACTAAAATCATAAAGTAGTAATTTTACGTTATTTTAAGTTATGACTTAATTCTCGGAATTTTACGACTTTTTTCTTGTAAAGTTCTGACTTTATTCTGGAAGTCTCAGATTTGTTTCCCTCAATGTGGCCCTAATACTCTGTAATATATTTGCACTTTGGCCCTCACTGCATTAGACTTGTATACTATATACTTAGACTATAAACTTCATCACAATGCTCAAATGTTTTGCAGCTCCAGACAGATTTCTTTTTTTCTTTTTTTTTTTTTGCCTAAAATATCTCTTTTGATAGTAAAGGTTGCTGACCCCTGGGTTAGGGAAACACAGCAGTTAGCTGTAGAGCTGTTGGCTCCAACTCAACCACGTAAAAGCACATGGGAAAAGTTGATCATCGCGATCATCGGCTTATTTATTGTTATCATTGTGAGGATCAACTGGAAGCAATGCCTGCTACTTTGAGTGTGTATGTGAGAACAGCCCTTCAGATATAGTCTTAACACAATGTACATGTCATGAAATGTTGACTGTAATCCACAACCCAGTTTTTAGTAGCTCAGATGGAAATGCACTCTGTGAGCTTTAATGTTAACATCTGTTTTATCAGAGAGATGTGAAATCTAAATCAGAAGGTCCCCACACCAAACCACGTGTCATCTCCTCTGTAAAGCTTTTACAATGGCTGCACGTCAACATTGCACAGCATGTGTGTTGTTTTCTTCTATGGTTCTCCTATTGGCTGGTGTGAACCACAGACCAAGGAGCACACGCCAGACGCACTAACTGAATTATAATAAGAACCGTGCAGCGTGTTCTTTTCCCATGTGGTAATCCATCCATGGTTATAGTAGACTATGAGGTTGTTGCAACCGTGATCATTTCAATATTCCTATAAAAGTCCTTTATCGTAGCAGACATAGTAGGTAACTAATCACTCACTTTTTAATCACTAACAACGGCTCTGTTTTCTTCAAGTGTTCTCTCCATCGTTCACTCATTCACTACTTCTTCTCCAACAGATACTCTGGTGAACAGTAAACTGAGATACACTAGTGTAGTGGAGGCAGTGTGGCATGACTGTCAGTTTTGTTCATTTGTGTGAATTGTTGACACTATATAGTGGATCAATTCTACGCTGTGATGAAATGGTGGACATTAGATATAGTGCACTATATAGTAACTTACTAAGGAGTGATTTCAGACACAGTTTGTGACCGTCAGCCAGCATGCACAATAGCAGGACGCTGAAACTGAATCATCCATCATTCATTTAATTATTTCTACCTGTGCTTTTCCGACTGTGACATGTTAAAATGTCTTCAGTGAAAAAGGCCTATTGTCTGTGTTTAGTACGCACAGTATTATTTCCTCTCAAAATGATGGACAACAGAATCTTAAAAGAAAAAAAATAACCTGTCAGTAAACATCGCTGGAGTCATACAATTTACTGCAGTGAGGACCGTTTCAATTGGTTGGTTTTATTTACGAAGCAACTAATGTCAATAGATTTTCAAGCTTATGAAATGTGACCAGTGGTGATGCACATCCATTGAAAACACTTTCTACTGTCCTCCTCTTTCATTTATCAAACAAAACCACTGTGCATCAGTGCCTAGTACCTTGCAAGGAATGTGGTCAGATGGTATAACAGTTATTCTGGTTAGGTGACCTTATTTAAACCTATGACGGGCTCATGTTACTATACCTGTGAGGACTTCATCTTTAACATCTGGCTGTTTTTCCTTCAGAGTCCTCCAAATCATGTGATCCCCGGGCCGGAGGAGATCTACATCTACAGCCCACTGGGGACGGCTTTCAAGGTGACAGGCAGTGACCCCTCCTCTAAAAACCCCAGTATCATCACCATGTAAGCCCTACAGTACTACAGTCACATTTAATCAGTCCGTTAAGTTCACCTAATCGTTGCCAGTGTCTTTGACTGCTGTGATTATTACCGTGACTTTCTCTCCTCACAGATTTGCAATATGGAACACAATGATGGGCACGTCTATACTCAGCATACCCTGGGGCATAAAGCAGGTGATTGGCTTTATTCCACATACTTCAAGTGCTTGGCACATTCCAAGCCACTAAAATGACTATAGCTGTGTATTGGTCTCAGTTATTCCTGAAATGCAAGACTTGCAATATGTATGCTCATTAAATTTGCCTTACAGGACAAAAACCTCAAATGTGAACCGTCAGTGTGGTGTTTGTCCCTTTAGGCTGGTTTCACTCTGGGGATCCTCATCCTCATCTTCACCGGCCTGCTGATGCTCTACTGTTGTTACATTGTCCTCAAATCACCAAAGGCAATACGTAAGTCCAGCAACACTTTTACAATATGTGATTCTGCTTAAAAGTTCTAATTTCTGATTTTAAAAATGTAATAAATGAGAAAAATATCCTTTAAAATCTGAATATGTTTCTGATATAAAACAACTTGTTTCATAGAATGAAGTTATTTTGTGGTTGGTTCAGGAGTTTCTTTCTACAGTGAGCAGATTTTTTTTTTTTTGCCTTTTAGGAATAAAGTGTATTGCAGAAAACAGTACTAGTAGACACTTTCACAGTCACGAATGAGGTGCAAACCGATTTATTGAGATTAGTATTAGCTCGGACTTGCACTCCCTGACCTTTTGTCCAAGGCTGGAGCAGATCTTGGCAGTGTGCAGAGTGTCAGCATGCCCAATCATACAAACACATACATATTAAAACAAGTTGTTTTATCCCCTATTCACCGATGACCCCAGACACTGTGTGTGTGCCTTTGCTACCGATTTGCCTCAGGTGCTTGGAAGCCCGGTATACCTGCTTGTTTAATAACCTCTAGTAGGTGTTTGTGATAAGTGTCTGTTGTCTACATGTTCCCACAGAGGAGTGGCTCCTTTAGCATGTACTTACCAGCCATTCACACCTCACATCAACATGCACACTGACACTGCCGAATTCAGGCAAACACATCAGATCGCACTTTTTAAGACTAGACTTCATTGTAGCTGAAATTCTTTTGATTTTCCTCCTTTTTCCCTGTACATATAAATAGTGCATATATAAAAACGTGTGTTTTACAAATAAGCAAAGCGGGAGGAGCTGCAGGTTGCACAAGTCATTTTATTTTTTATAAAATTCACATTGTATTGTTTTCTCTAATGATAAATGTCAGTGTTCCTCAGCAGAGAGGCTCGGGGATCTCCTAGATCATTTAACGATACCATAGTGTTGTGTAATGGCCACAGTTTAAATATGTAAAGTTCGCTCAGTTTGTTTTTTGTCAGTTTGGTAAAAAGCTCTAAATACTGAATCCATCCATCCATGAGGAGGCAGATGCTATGGTTGAGCAGGGCTGTAGTACTGGAGTCAGGTCTCGGTCCCTCTTATTAGTATTATTATTATTAGTATTATTATTATTATTTCTCAGTTACGCACCTTGGAAATTGTAGTTGACTTCCCTAAGTCTTTATGTCTTGTATCTCTTGTACCTACCTATGACCTGGTTATCGTGTCATCCACAGAGCAGGGTCAGGACTGGTGCAGTAATTCTGAAAGGGCTACAGGGAAAGCTAATGATTGGGACTCAAACTCTGATTGTGGATGATTTTGTAGTAAAAGATGTAAAAGGCCTGAGCATTAAGAACACCAAAATATGCTGCTTTTTTCCATCAATATGGTCTGTGTCATGACAGAAAGTAATCCCACATGTATGTCTTCATTCTCTGTGTTCTGTCCAGCCTACATGGACACGGTCGACTGGGAATTCCCCGATGTCTGTAGGTACTACTTTGGCAAGTTTGGCCAGTGGTCCAGCTTGGTCTTCTCGATGGTGTCACTCATTGGAGCCATGGTGGTTTACTGGGTCCTCATGTCCAATTTCCTCTACAACACCGGACAGTTTATCTACAGTAAGTCACAATGCTCTTGTCATTACCAGAAAAGAGGTATCACGTAATTCTATAGTTCTGTTTTGGTTAATTATTTAAACAAAGACAAGTCAGCACTTTAAAGCTGCAGTTTGTAACTTTTATGAAAAGAACTTTTTTTATATACATTTGCTCAAACTGTTGCTGTATCCTGACAGTAGTACATGAGACAGATAATCTGTGAAAACACCATGTTTCTCTTCCTCCTTGTAGTGCTCCTAATGGTATTAACAAGATTCCACTGCGCCCAAAGTAAAACAGCCAATCAGAGCAGAGGAGTCTGCTCTGTCAAGCTGTCAATCGCAGCTCGTAAAGCTCATGAACTCCAACCAAACTGTCAAACTAGTCAGCGCTGATCAAATATGAATCAATATTCTGTTACTGTAATGCCTATTTCTCTCCTCAGAGGTGTCCAGAATCATCTTGTAGTGTACTGTTTAGCTGTAAAAGGAGAACGTTTGTGACATGGCCGCCATGTTGAGATCAGTTGAGGAAATACCAAGCACTGCCCACCAACCGGAGCACACTCTCTCATTTTACAGCTAAACAGTAGATAAAAAGTAATTTTTTAGTAAAAGTTACCAACTGCAGTTTTAAAGGCAACAGTCATCAGTGGTCACTCACTCTCTGGCTACTGTACCTTGGTCTTTTCTATCTGTACAATGTGTTTGTGCTTATGTTGCGCATTCTGACTTTAAAGGTTTAGTTAGTAAAACATGTTTAGCCATGTTTTACTAACAACATTTAGCCATGATTATATACTATAAGTTCTCCACATATCAAACATCTCAGTCATCAGGTCACAGACCCCCAGAGCGAGTTGAGGCTTGATGTGATTATAATGTTCAGTGTATTATGTCCCTATTTAAAGGGACTGTTTGTAAGAATCAGAAATGTCTTGTTAACAGCGACACCTGTGGCCGTTAAGTCAACTAAAGTCAGCGTCCTGTTGCTCGTGCTCGTGCTCGCTCTACATAGACATGAACGAGCATCGCTCAAAACAGTGAGGAGACACACGTCAGCTAAAAGCACAATATCACTCTATATTTCAGCTGCTTGGCAGTAATGTTAGCTGACCAGACCAAGGTCTCTCCATGAATCAATGCTCATCCTAGTGTTGGCTTTTCCTGCCTCAGCCTCCCGACCGCGGCCGGAGGGAACAGGGGAGACATCGGAGTTTTGGTCAGAGACGATAACGTTTCTCTCTGCAGAGCCCCGTCACTTCACAAGACACGGGAAACCTCTGTTGGTCTGGAGGAGCTGCAGCAGT